>JAGFMF010011641.1:762688-781688 GCA_019455555.1 Galemys pyrenaicus | reverse complement strand
TGAGGGGAGCAGCGGGCACAGCAGGAGAGGTCTGCCGCGCCATGTGGGTCCCCTCCCTGGCCGGCAGCAGGGATCGAACTCGTGCTGCGGTGGCTGCTGCTCGCTTCATAGTGCGTTGCTTAACCCACTGCGCCACCAGGGAGGCCCCTAATTTTGTGGTTCTTATTGTGTTCTGTAAAAATAGTACCCAGAGTTGTTATGGTAACTCGACTTTTTTGTGTGCTTCTGTTTGAAGAGAGAAGACTGAAGAAGCATCTCAGGTGGTCTTCATGGAGAGGGGAGAAATAGCCGTGGAACATCCGGACATGAAACAGGCTTATCATTTTATTTATGATGTTTCGTTTTGGTCTTTTGATGAGTGTCACCCGAACTATGCTAGCCAGACCACGGTGTATGAGACCTTAGCAGCACCCCTCCTAGCTCGAGCCTTTGAAGGCTACAACATCTGTCTCTTTGCTTATGGGCAGACTGGCTCTGGAAAATCCTATACGTAAGTTTTGTTGCAAAACAATCATCCAGAGATGTTTTGTATCCATTTCCTTTTGTGCGAAGCAGCCTGGTTTGATAATAAGAATATAGTCTTGACACCACACAGTTCTCTGTGCAAATCTCACCCATGTTACATTCTATTTATGAAACTTGGGCGGTACCAACCTCTGGGCTTCAGTTTTTGTGTGATATTTAGAATGTAGATGCTCCCAGCTGCATTTTATTGTAAATTGTATTTCTTGTGTAAACTGAAAGGATTATAGTGAGAATAAGTTGTATAATAAAGTATCATAATGATAACTGTCCTAGAAGGAAATACTCAGAATGTCGATCGTGGCTAACTATTGAGTTCTTGCTATATAGTCCAGGAACTTGCTAAAGGTTCTGCTTGTGCTCTCACAATAATATTCTGAGTTAGTTTGATTTATTCCCATTTTACACAACAGGAAATGGAAATTTATATAAGTATCTTGTCCAAGATCACAGAGCTAATATGTGGTAAAATCAAGGTTTGAATTCAGGCAGATTTGAATTCTCCATAACCCAGGTTCTTCAAATTATGTAAAGTTTAATTAACTTGTTCCCCTCATTCTCCTCAACCCAGTTCTCCCCCACCCCAAAAGAATGAAAAAACAAACCAGCAAGCTAATATAGTTTTGCTTTCTCCCATTCATAATGTATTTTTCAGGATGATGGGATTTAGTGAAGAACCAGGAATAATTCCAAGATTTTGTGAAGATCTTTTTGCTCAAGTAGCCAAAAAACAGACCCAAGAGGTATGTCTTCGTAGTACCTATAAGTCTTTGTATTAGACTAGAAGATAATCAGGTCACATTATTATGGCCACTGAGAAGCTACTCCCTGGAAGACATGCTCATTTCTAGAGCATCTTTGGGAGTGGTGCTGTGGGAATTCAGAATCCTTCATGTGGGCAGGGAGAGAGGGGCCTTCTCTTCTGTTTTACTCGTTTTGAGGCTGCATTTCTTCTGTTTGTGTGTGTAGGGACTCAGACGGTGTGGTAGTTACCACCACTACACGTGTCTCTGTGGTCAGGCAGGTGGAGATTTGCGCACAGCAGGCAAACCACACCAGCGTGAGGCAGGAAGAGAGGAGTGAAGCTGGAGTCTGAAACGTGCCACTTCACAAGCCAGCCTACTTCCAGGGCCCAATAGCTGAAAAGTCTCTTCTGGGTTTCCCTTTCACCCAATCATTCGTACATTCAGCAAGTATTAACTGAATATTTATTGTCAGGCCAGTTTTCCTCTACATTTACTTGTTCATCAGAATCAGCGGGAGCATGTTGGGGCCAGGACTGTGTATGTGTGTGCATACATGTGTGTGCATATGTAGAATCTGGGAATTTAGAATTTTTGTACTTCTAAAGTGTTACCAAAGAGAAAATTGGGAAAATCTTGTGCTAGATTTGGGAGTGATGAAGTTAATAGCTTCAATCCCCGTGGTTAAAGAGGAATGGGAAAAAAGGGGCCAGAAAACAGCCAAGTGCAATCAACGCTAACTAAAGTAAGTGCTGTAATAGAATAAGAAGAGGAAGCTGTGAGCATATGTAAGATTGGAGGAGAGAGAGATTTTTCTTAGAGTAGGCAACAACCGCTTATTTTGGAAGGAACCATGACACTATTAGCTTGGTGAAGGCAAGGAAGGACATTCCAGGTAGAGGGAGTGGTTTGTGCAGAGGTTTGCAAGAGAGAAAGGAGAGCGCCCTGGAAATCTAGAAATTGTCGACTTTGTTTTAAGCTTGGAATTTGAGGGTAGAGGGTAACAAGAGATGAACTGAAAAGGTGGAGAGAACTTGGCTTGTGGAAGACGATAGGAACCAAACTTTCGGGAATCTAGGACTCTAGAAGAATTTTAAGCAGGAAAGTATTATGATCAGACTTACTCTTTAAATAAAAGGATAGCTCTGGCTGCATGTACAGAATGGGTTGAAGGGAAGTGAGACTGGGTCCGGAGAAACCAGCTGTAGGATTTGTAAGCTGTATAAGGAATGATCAGGAGCTAAACTAAGGTATGACCGGAGGGATAGACAAGGGGGCATGCATGTGAGAGACGTTTGCAAGTAGAACTGAGACTTTGTGACTTTGGAAACAGGATGGCAGAGAAATCATGCTCTGGCTGGATCCATTCATAGGGTTCAATGCGTTCATTAGGGACAGGAGAGGTAGAGCAGCTGGAATACAGCTGGAGTGCTTGCCCACACTAGATACACTGCCTGTCTCCCACCTTGTCTCCTGAAGTTGAAAGTCAGAGCGAAAGGGAGCAATCGAAACATGGTGGCCTAGAGACCACAGGGTAATAATGTACATCAAGTCTAGCTTTGGTGGGAATAGGAGGTGAGAAACCTGTGGGCTTCGTTGACTGTCAGTTCTCCCTTGACCTTAGGACTTTGGAGTAGGGTGATCTGAAGGTTAATGGAAGCCAGGGAGAGAGAAAGTGAAGGAGAGAGAGACTTATCTGTTGAGGGTATTTTGTATTCCTCTGAGATGGGACCTCATGGGCAAGAACCTTGTCTTGATACTGTAGCCCAAAGCCATACATAGTAGGCAGGTACTTATTAGATTGAACTGAACCTTACCTAAAAATTAGTAAGAAATGCAAGAACTTTTATTATTGTTCCAACTAAATTTTTTAATAAGTTTGAATTTATAAAAAACAAATAACAAAATTATCCATTTATAAATATAAAACTCAGTTGACATTACATTCATAATGTGTAATTACCACCTTTATTTGGTTCCAAAAATTTCTTATCACCCCCTAAAGGAGAGCCTTACCCTTACCCAATAAGCAGTTATAACCCATTCCCCTTCCCCAAGCCCCAAAACCACAAATCTTTCCATCTCTGGATTTGCCTATTTTGGATATTTTATATAGTTAGAATATCATGCAATATGTGATATGATGTGATAAAAACCTTCTTTCACGTAGTATGATATGTTGGAGGTTGATCGGTGTTGTAGTATTGTTGGTGTAATCTCCGGAGGTGAAAGTGCTGACATTGTGCTGTATGTTTGGTGGCGCAGAGATGAGGCCAGCAGACAAGATGTCAGTATGGAGATGGAGGGCCACTGCTCTCCTAGGCAAATAGCAAACCTCCTAACATCTCCATAACTTTTATTGAGCAGGAGAACAATTAACAAGCATGTGTTATTTGCTGAAAAAAAGCACAGCCCAGAAGTTCAAGGATGCATAACTGTGTGCCAACCTCACCTGCATGTAACTAGCCACTACTATTATCTAACAACTTTTTTTGTTTCCTTATTATTTCTTCCAGACTGAAAGAGTGTATGCCTCGATCCTAAGAGCCGTGTGCAGCTCTTGTTAGCATGACTTGTTTTCAAGTCTCGCAAGGATCTCAGCATAACACTTCTTTCCGTCCTTGACTGTTGCTCACAGCTCTTGCAGCCACTGGCTTCCCCCAACATAGTATATATCAATACTTCATTCCTTTTAATGGCTGAATAATACTCTGTTATATAGATATACCAATCTGATTTATCCAGTCATCAATTAATGAACATTGGGTTATTTCCATCTTTTGGCCATTGAGACTAGTACTGCTATGAACATTAGTGTTCTCAATTCCTTTAGGTAGATAGGAAAGAAACTTTGCTGGGTCATAAGGTAATTCTATGTTTAATCTTTTGCGGAACTACTGTTTTCCATAGTGGCTGCCACATTTTACATTCCCACCAGTAATGTCTGTTTTCAGTCTCTTTACATCTTTGTCAACATTTTTTGTTTTCCTTTTCGATTAAAGCTGTCCTAGTGGGTGTGAAGTGTTTTTCATTGTGGTTTGTATTTTCTTATTCATTAATGATGGTGAGCACTTTTTCATGTGCTGGTTGACCATTTGTGTGTTTTCTTTGGAGAAATATCTTTTCAAGTCCTTGCCCTGTTTTTTCAGTTGGGTTGTTTGGTTTTGTTGTTGAGTTGTAAGAGTTCTTTGTACATTATGGTTCCTAGATCCTTATCTATGGTTTGCAAAACATGCAAGCGCCTTAAAACAAAGTGCTTGTCCTGTTTCTTTTTTTACTAGGTCAGCTATCACCTTGAAATGAGCTTCTTTGAAGTATATAATGAAAAAATTCATGATCTTCTGGTTTGTAAAGGTGAAAATGGACAGAGAAAGCAACCAGTAAGATTAAGAGAATTTGTTTTTAATGTTTTTATAAATGCATATAATTTTATTCTCAAGATGACATATATTGCTTAAATTTTTACTAAAATGACATTATATGATAGCAAATGCTTGGGACCTACATATTATTATTTAGTAAATTAGCCAAACATTATCATTAGTGGAAATTAAATTAGCTAATAAATTTAACCTTTTTTAATTTGAATCAGGTATTGTTTAAAATATAAAATATTTCAAGATTTAGCTAAACCACTTAAACACTTAATTGCCTAATTATCTATAAAGCAAACAGTAAAAGTTTTAAAAATTGTATTGTTATTATAAAACATGCATTTCACTGGATTATTTAGGAAATTGACATCTTGTAGACATTTTCTGTAAAATAAAAAGTTTCACAAATATATAAACTTTTTTTAAAAAAACCTGCTTTTAGAGCTTAAATGTTTTAATTTTGGAAAGGACCTTGAAGTGCAAGAGACTAAAATCTAAGAAGATCGTTTTGCGATGTACTATTGGCAACATCAAGAACTTAAAATTTTGCATTTTCTTCTATGATTTTTGTTAAAAAATTTCTAGTCACAGCATTTAGAATGTGTAAAGTAAAACTGAAGAAAAATTTAAATGTCTGAATCTTATTGAGTATGTTTTAGTGAAACCCTTAAAAGTATATAAATTACTACATACTGCAGTGTTTAATGTCAGAATAAAAACTAGTAAGATATTTGATGTTACAGCGTGCTGTTGCATATTGTACAAATATAAACAGTTTGTGATATTGAAGCATTTATCTGGATGCCTTATAGATGAGTTTTGTGAGAGCCTTTGTATCCATTTTTGGGTAAAAAGTCTTTTTATCTTGAATTCAAATTATAGATGAAATGGTCATGTGAAATTATGTTTTGTATGAAATATTTGTCATATTCATAATGATGCTTATGTTTGCCTCTACTAGCTAAGAGTAAGGGAACATCCTATTTCTGGACCCTATGTTGAAGCTCTGTCAATGTAAGTGGCTCAGCAAGAACAAGAAGAAGAAAGTAAAAGAATAGAGTGAATACTGTTATCATTTGTCTCCCCAACTTTGAAACCCTGGATAACTCTTTAGCCTTTTATCCTTAATATTATCAAATTATAATTTTCTTCTCTTTCCAAATGGAAAGTTAGCTGCTTATTTTTGTATTTGTTTATATCTTTCACAACATCTATAAATTGTCATAGAATATTAAGTATAATAATTATGAAAATAAGTATTTTATATCCTCCCTTTCTTTCCCCATTACGTTAAGCTTTCACTCTTAACTTGCTTTTTATACCTATTACTTTAAGCTAGAGGTACTAAGTTCAGTGTTACATTTGAAAAATGCAGTCATTCACATTGTCTTTCAACACTCCAAATACTTTTTTTTTTTTTAAATACTTATTTATTTATGCATACAAGCACTGGGGTACAGGTCAGAGGTGGGGGGTGGTGAGAGGATTCACCACAGAGAGCGGGAGCAGAACAGGCAGATCAACGGAAGTACACTGCTGAGGGGAGCAGCGGGCACAGTAGGAGAGGTCTGCCATGCCATGTGGGTCCCCACCCTGGCTGGCAGCAGGGATAGAACTCGTGCTGCAGTGGCTGCGGTTTGCTTCATAGTGCATTGCTTAACCCACTGTGCCACCAGGGAGGCCCCCCAAATACTTTTCTTATAGAAAAAGGAAAGTGATTAGATATAATTTCAACTCCATTTAATAGATCTGGGATTGTGTTGAGACACACACATTCCAACATATCCATCCACCTCTCCACATACACACACCCATGCATACCCCTATGCCTCTATAAATGTGTTAAAGTAGATATTTTGGTTCAAGATTTAGAGTTAAGCATTATAATGTTAAGAGTCTAAGGAACTTCATTGTATTAAATACTTTGTGTTAAAATAAGCATTATCTTATTTCCAAGCTTTTAGAATTGAAAAAAATGAAAGATTCTTTGAGAATTAGTAAAATTCAGTTGTGATCTTTAGGGTGTAATTATTTATTTGAAAAATTATTTTATGAGAACAAGAATATAATCATTAGTAAAATTGATTTTATCTTTTTGCTTTTTAACAATAGGAATGTTGTCACTTCTTACTCTGATATTCAGGTAAGATTGATTGTATTTTGTCTTTCTACTGGATAGCAGGATCATCATAAAATTTCACAAGAATGTTTCTTTCATTGCTGTTTGCATAAATAAAAGGTTAATCTAAACTTATCATGAACTGATTTGGTTAAACTTTAATCAAAAGAACTACTCTTCTGAATTAAAGATAAAAACTGACCATTATTTCATCTTAGAGTTATAGCAATAGCCTTCTAGTTATTATTTCCTGATTTAGGTTTCTGTACAGGAAAAAAAGACAATGGGAATAGAAATTATTAAAAGAAAATGATTAATAATTTCATTTTATAAACTAATAAGTGTATATATGTTACTGGATGTGCTTACTGAACTTCAGTACTATTTAATTTGTTGTTCCAATAAATTGCAGTCTGCAGATCTGACTTCCTTCTCTTTCTTAGAGTTGGCTAGAATTGGGGAATAAACAAAGGGCAACGGCTGCTACTGGGATGAACGATAAAAGCTCCCGATCCCACTCAGTTTTCACCCTGGTGATGACCCAGACCAAGGTATTGTTTTTGTTGATTATTTTCTTAGGTAAGATAGTAGCTATTCTCAAGTTTTATGTTTTTCTTATTCTTTAAATCAGTGATAGAAATGCAGTCATACAAATATATAAGCATAACTGGGTTTTAGGAATTATGCACAATAACTTTGAATGACTTGGTATATATATTTTTCTCACTTTTTAAAAAATCAATGATATTTGATTATTGATATATATTATTACTAACATGGTAATTGTGTAGTATATGGGAGGACATCAGAAACTAAAAGATTTAAAAAGATTCAGCTGTAAGTTCCATTATTCACATAAAATCCTTCAATTGTTTTCCAATCATACTTAAGAAGATATACAAAATCTGCCATAATTTTATGCTGTAAAATTCTTTACAAAATATTTTAATAGCTATATAGTATTCCATTAACTGCTATAATTCAACTTTTTCTCTGCTGTTGGACATTGATTTTGCTTTTAAATCCTATGATTCTTACTGGTTAAACAATGCTTTTGTACCTTAATCTCTGTCTCCATTTGTGGTTGTTTCCTTAATGTAATTGAGTAGTTATGGATTTTTATCCATTTAAAGTCATTTCTCTTCAGCATTATATAGGCACTGCTTAGTGTATTCTTGAATATTTATGCCTTACGTGTTATCACAGACTCAACAAGAGATAGTTTCAAAAATAAATAAATGGTTTACAATCTTAAACTTTCCCTTTTGAAAGCTTATATAGGTGACATTATTATTTGTTATTAATGTTGTTTATTATTATTAATATTATAATTTTAACATCATTTTTGCCACAGACAGAATTTGTGGAAGGGGAAGAACATGATCACAGGATAACAAGCCGCATAAACTTAATAGACCTGGCGGGCAGTGAGCGCTGCTCCACAGCTTACACGAGTGGAGATCGACTGAAGGTGAACCCGATGTTTTCCTCATGTGGATGAAACTTACTCACTAGGGCATTGTTTTAGACGACTACAAACGAATTATACTTAACAAGATAACCCATGCACCTTGAGCTGCAGTTTATAGCCTGCACTGCTGTGACTTAAAAACGTGTACTTTTCAGTTATGGTCACTTTATAAAGAAAATTAGTCAATTTTGAGGTATAAGAAAGTTGGTAGTTCTTATATGATATACGATACAGTAATTGTGTAAGGGGAGAAACATATTTTGGGAAATAGATTTATGGCTAAGCAATTATTTTAAATTAAAGAAAACTTTTTTTAAAAATTTTATATACAGGAAGGTGTGAGTATTAACAAGTCCTTGCTGACTTTGGGAAAAGTTATATCTGCACTCTCTGAACAAGGAAATGGAAAGAGAGTTTTTATTCCTTACCGTGAATCTGTGCTGACATGGCAAGTACCTTTTTTAGTATTAAGATTGTATAAAATACAGTGGATGCTAACTTCATATAACTTTGGGGTAGAAAAGAAGTGGTTAACAGTATGAATCTTAGCGCTGAACTGCCTGGATTTGGATCTGGACTCTGCATCTTAAAAGCTCTGTGACTTTGCTCAAATCACTTAATGCTCTTGCCTGTTTTCTCATCTGTGTGTAATGGTGATAATATCAATATCTGTATTTTAGGGGCAAAGTGAGGATTAAATGATCAATGTAAAACTTAGTCCATACTAGGTGCTATATGACTGTAAGCAACTGCTATTATACTTAATACTATTAGTGTCTATTGTCAGAGCCTACATGGTATCATCAAATATATGTGTGTAAAGTGACATTGAATAGTTTGATTTGCTTAGCACACACTGACATGTACATTAGGTGTTTAATAAGTGCTTTTATTAATGAATATGCATTTCATTTCAGATATGTTACACTCAAATTACTTCTGCTACAGATTTAGTATCTAATTCTGATAAGTCAGCATTAATAGAATAAGAATAGTGAAATCAATTCTGCATTAGGATATGCTTTACACTGCATCCTCTTAATAAGATTTTTCTTTTTTTTTTAAAGATTTATTTATTTATGTATTCAAGAACTGGGGTACAGGCCAGAGGTGCAGGGGGATGAGAGGATTCACCAGAGGCAGAGTGGGGAGAACAGGTAGATACACTGCTGAGGGGAGCAGTGGGAGAGGCAGGAGTGGTCTGCTGCACCATGTGGGTCCCCTCCCTGGCCAGGGATCGAACTTGTGCTGCAGTGGCGACATTGACTTCATAGTGTGTTGCTTAACCCATTGCGCCACCAGGGAAGTTCCCCAATAAGGCTTTTCCCCTCTAAAATAAGAATTCTTTGCTTACATGTCCATTCATCATTTTCAACATTCATTGAGCACTGTTCCAAAAGATGGTAGCATTGGAAATTCAAAGATGACCAAGACATGCATTCCCTTTCCTTTGTAACTCACAGTTCAGTAGGGAAGAGAGGTATCTTACTGAATATTTGATAGTTATCTATATTTTTATTGCATCATGAAACAATATAAAACGTATAAGAGACAATAAAGTGCTCATGAGTTCCTTTTAAAAATACCTGTAAGTAACCAAAAAAGATAACTGTTGAGTCAAGAGTATAATATATGTACCCCATTAGTTTGATTTGTACTTTCAAGAAAATTACCATTAAGTTGTTGTAGAAACAAAATCGAATTATGACTTTTTTCCTTGAAGGCTATTAAAAGAAAGTCTGGGTGGAAATTCAAAAACTGCAATGATTGCCACTGTCAGTCCTGCTGCCAGCAACATTGAAGAAACGCTCAGCACGCTTAGATATGCTAACCAAGCCCGCATGATCGTTAACATCGCCAAAGTAAACGAAGATATGAATGCTAAGTTAATCAGAGGTGAATATTTTTCGAAAAATTTAAAAATTATTTCACAGCCATTTAGTCTCAGATATTTCCGTCACAGAAATATGCAATTTAAGAAAATCAAAGATCTTTTTTCCATACTTCTTTGTAATAGCTTTTAGTTGCCATTCTTTAATGATGGAGGAAGGTAAGTAGGGAGACAACAGGAAGGAGATCAAGGAGTGACGGGTAAAACGATCAGAAAATGAACCCGAAAATAAAGTGTGGGTAAAAGGGAGTTAGCAAACAGAGGTAAATGATTTTATAGCTGAATCATAGGTATATGCAGCAAAATAACAATAAAGTTGACTTATTTTTCCTATTGTGACCTTTCTGCTATTGTCATTCTGTTCATCAAACTGTTTATCAACTTAGCAACTCTTGTTCAATTCACTGATCCAAAGGCCTTTTGATTTTTGTTTTGCTAAATACCACTTTTTCTTCGTCTCTGGTAATCGTCCACTTAAGATAGACTTGAGTTCAATGGAGGAGTCTTGATTTGTACAATTTTCTCTTTATCTGGATCTACCATCTCTTCATACCCCTTTGTCCTCTGGCCCTGTTTAGGGGCGGAAGGTAACTAGATACTTCGGAGGTGTGAGCCAGAGAAGAGTGAATTTGCTTTATCATGATCCTCCTTCCCCCTTTTGGATCCTCTTTGGTTTACAGGGGGACTGTTTCCATTCCAATAGGTATTTTGAATTCCACCTTGAAAAATCTTTGCTCTTTATCAATATGTCTTTGTAAGACTTGCCTGGAAAAATTCCAGGCTTTCTCTATATTATGTTGTCCGGTGTTACTAATGTGCTCCTTTTCCTTTTCAAAAAGACAATTCTTTATGTGACCATCCTACTTGGGGAGAATTCATTTATATGTGGACATTTTTTCAGATGAAGGCTAGGTAGAGATTTATAGGTAATGTAAGTGAAGTTAAATTGATTTCTGCAATTATTCTATTTCATTCAGTAATATTTAAAACTTCAAATAAAAGAACAGATTGTTCCTACTGTGGAAATTATTACATGTCAAATGTTACTAATCATGAATCTTTTTACAAACATTCAGAATTGAAAGCAGAAATTGAAAAGCTAAAAGCTGCTCAAAGAAACAGTCGGAATATTGACCCTGAACGATATAGGCTCTGTCGGCAAGAAATAACATCCTTACGAATGAAATTGCATCAGCAAGAGAGAGACATGGCAGAAATGCAAAGGTGGGATGTGGTCCCTACCTTAGAATTGCCTGGAATCTTAAGACTGGTGTGGGGAGGGACCAGGCAGGAGGGGTTTAAGGGGACTTAGAGTGTTTTTCTCCCCACCTTCCATTTAAATAGAACAGTGCACCCCCAGCAGTCATATTTTAAATACTCCTAAGTGGTTTCCTAATCTTTATTAATGTCCATTGCTTCTGGGTCTTACTTTGCCAGATATTTTTAACTCTATTATTTTGTTTTTGGAAAGAATGTGGAAAGAAAAACTTGAACAAGCTGAAAAAAGAAAGCTTCAAGAAACAAAAGAGTTACAGGTATTTTAACTTTCTAAATTGATCTGAAAGTCAAGGAACTATGCCATAAATGTATGAATTCATTTTCTCAAATATTATGTATCCTGACTCTATACAAAGCCTTATGATGAAGAGAATATGAAGAAACATTCAGATCAGTACTGGGTTTGCTTAGAGCCCATAAGCTAGTGAGAAGTTTGGAATATAAACAAATTATCTAGTTCTGTTCATTTTGGTTCAATAAATATTTATTAACTGTTATGTCATGCTAGGCTGTGGGAAGGCCGAAATGAAGTTTTGGCCCTCAGAGAGCTTGTGACCCAGAGGGACCTTACAGAATATAAATATATGTCTGAAATACAGTGACTTGATGAGGTAGAACCTTAGGAAACTGCCATTTTTTTTAAGCAAAAAAAGAAAAAGATTGAATTTGTATGGTTCAACTTAATGTAATGAAAGGTACATAAAAGGTAGAGAAACAGGAGAGAAGAGAGAATAATTAACTTTGAGGGAAGTTAGTAAGGAGGACATCAAAGAGAAAAGGACAGCTAAGTAAGGGTGTGTATGATAAAGAATTAGCTAACATAGAATTTTTAAGCAAAGAAATATTATTTTCACAGGCATGGAGGCATAATACAGCTTGGACATCCAGAGAATTAAGTTTATAAATTAATGCTGGTGACAAACATTAGACTGGAGAGATGCAAAATAAAGATCTTGGCCTAGTGAGGAACTTGATTGGAAACCACCAGTGTATTAAAGGGAAGAGAATGGCATGAGCAGACTTGTATTTAACAGCGTCCTCTGGTATTGTGTGAAAAGTGTTTTGGGGGAGGTAAGACTGATGATGGCAAGGGAGGTTACCCGTTTAGGAGGCTGCTGCTGTGGTTAAGGGCAGAGATGCAAGCAGGAATAAGGCAGGGGCCATGGGAATGACTAGGAGGGGAGCTGGATTCAAGAGAGAGGAGGTGAAGTTGATGGGATCCAGAGGCATTTGTCTTTTAGATGTGGGGGTTGAGAGGAATGGAACATTCAAGGCTGGTGCCAGGTCTCTGACCTGTGAGCTTTGCATTGTGAAATAATGAGTTACTATGGTGGTGAAAGAAGCCAGATGACAGTGGGTTGAAGAGTGACGAAGAGATAAGGAAATAGAACCACACAGACTGAAAATCTTTACTCATAAGAAAATTGTAGGAATCAGAAAAAGGTTGTGAAATTGAGAGGAAAGAGTTTGGTTTGTTTCTTTCTCTATAGGATGGAAGAGACGTAAACATAATTTTTATAGAAATCAAAACTCTTTAATAGGGTGGGGTTATAGAGGAAATTAGAGAGGACGGGTCAAGGGCAAAGGTACTGGCACTAAAGGAAGTATTTCAAATGATCGGTAGGCAAGTCATAAGAATTTCGAGGAATGGGGGAAAATTCTTTGGCCGTGGTCAGTCCAACTGGATAGAAGGAGTGAGATTTAAGTTGAATTTTGAAGCTAAGTAACTTTGATAGAAAAAAGGAAGAGTGTATTGTAGGAAGACAAAATTGTAAGCGAATAAAGTGGGGGAGTATAAGGTGACCTTGCAAGAAGACCCTCGAGTCTATTTTACTAGAGCGAGCAGTTTGTCAGGTCATAGGAGATAAAATTGGAAGAATATATTAGTTGGTTAAGGGCTTGATTTCCAAGCCAAGGAATTTGAGTTCTGAGCTGTAAGAGGTGGGAACTCATTGATAGTGTTGGAACACTAGCTAACATTCCAAAGTTGACATTTTGAGAATATATCCTTTTTAAAAAAAAAAAAATATTTATTTATGCATACAAGAACTGGGGTATAGGTCAGAGTTGTGGGAGATGAGAAGATTCACCAGAGACACTGTGGGGAGCAGAACAGGCAGATCTACTGAAATACACTGCTGAGGGGAGCAGCGGGTGAACCAGGAGAGGTTTGCTGTGCCATGTGGGTCCCCTCCCTGGCCGGGGATAGAACTCACGCTGCTGTGCGGCGGATGCTTCACAGTGCGGCGCTCAACCCGCTGTGCCACTGGGGAGACCCAAGAATATATCCTTTGAGGATAACAAATCTGGTCTAAGATGCAAGGTGATGAACTGAAAATGAGAGAAGTTGTTGACAGGCAGTTGGGGTGCTGCAGTAGTAGTTCAGGCATGAGTTGACAAGGGCCGACCTAAGGTGATGGCAATGAAGGAATCAAACAACAGGACAGTAAGAATAGGCATAATTTAATGATGGATTGATGCATGATTAGGCAGAGGACAAAGAATAGTCGACATGCCTCTACAATTTTAAGAAGTATGATAGTAACTGTTATTGGAAAATAATGAAGAGATTTGGAGACCCTTCATTGGTTGAGACTTCAAATAAAGTGATTTTAATATTTAACAGACCATTCCTTTTTGGTGACTTTAACAACTTTGTGTTTGTGGCTAAGGTTAATGTTTTTTGTCCTACTTCTACCAGAAAGAAGGGATTACATTTCAAATGGACAACCGTTTGCCAAACTTTGTCAATCTCAGTGAAGATCCTCAGCTGTCGGAGATGCTATTATATATGATAAAAGAAGGAACAACTACAGTTGGAAAGTATAAGCCAAACTCAAGTCATGATATTCAGTTGTCTGGAGTGCTGATTGCTGACAATCATTGGTATGTTCATCTTAAAAAAAAAAGTCACCTGTTTATTTTTCAGTTGGCTTCAGATTTTGATAACATGTGATTCCCTTCACACGAGGCATTCATTTGCCCTGGTTACTTAGTATAAATTTTCAAATTGTCTTTTAGCTAGGTAAATGTTTTGAGTGCATTGTAAGGATGATAGGTCAGTTATTCAATATGAAGCACAAAATAGTAATGCTTTTCTTTGTGTTTAGATTGACGAATTTAGAATTTTGCTCATGAATTTTATTCATGTGAACTGAATGACTATACATATAGCATATGGTACAGATACAGTGCAGGGGTGGCGTGGTACAGCGCATGTAAACTGTTTTGCCTCCACGTTTTAAGATTTATCCACGTTGGGGGCCTCCCTGGTGGCGCAGCAGGTTAAGCAATACACTATGAAGAAAACGCAGCCACTGCAGCACGAGTTCAATCCCTGCCTCCGGTCAGGGAGGGGACCCACATGGCGCAGCAGACCTCTCCTGCCTCGCCTGCTGCTCCCCTCAGCAGTGTATTTCAGTCCATCTGCCTGTTCTGCTCCCCACTCTGTCTGGTGGATTCTCTCACCCCCCACACCTCTGGCCTGTACCCCAGCTCTTGTATGCATAAATAAATAAATCTTTAAAAAAAAAATTTATCCACGTTAATGTGTTTTCTAGTTTCACTGCTGTGTTCTATTGTGTGACTTTATGTTTTTTATTTTTTAATCATCTATTTTATCGATAGACACTTGGTTGTTTTGAATTTTTCGCTACAACAATTTGTGTATTGCTATGAGTATTTTTTTAATTTTAATTAATTTAAAATTTTTTTCCTCAGGAGTCCCCATAGTTCTCCTGCCTTGTATTCCTCTCTACCCTGTTTAACACTGCCTCCTTTGCTGTATGCTTCAGTTCTATGGTCAGCTGCTAGTTTTGACTTTTTCTTGACTTTTTGTTTGGTTTCTCTATATTCCACATGTGAGACTATCCAGTGTTTATCTTTTTCCTTCTGACTAACCTTATTCTTTTAAAAAAGATTTATTTATTTATGCATACAAGCACTGGGGTACAGGCCAGAGGTGTGGGGGGTGGGTGAGAGGATTCACCACAGAGAGCAGGGAGCAGAACAGGCAGATCAATGGAAGTACACTTCTGAGGGAGCAGCGGGCACAGCAGAAGAGGTCTGCCGTGCCATGTGGGTCCCCTCCCTGGCTGGCGGCAGGGATCGAACTCGTGCTGCAGTGACTGTGGTTTGCTTCATAGCGTGTTGCTTAACCCACTGTGCCACCAGGGAGGCCCGGGACTCAGATTTTAATTTATGCCCGTAATAAGATGTGAAACGGTATCTCTTTGTGGATGCATTTCACATCACTAATATTCTTTTCATGTATTCTTTGGCCATTTTTCTTGCTCTTTTTTAACTGGAATATTCATGTCTCTCGTTGATTTTGTTAGAAAGATTTTTTTTTTCTTGGTGATTTGTAGTAGAGGGGTGGTATGGTATAGCACACGAAACTGTTTTGCCTCCACGTTTTAAGAATTATCCACATCAATGTGGTTGCCAAACCTTTATGAGTTTTTTGTTGTAAATATCTTTTTTTCCAGTGTGTGGCTCATTTTTTCACTGTTTTATAGTGACTCTTGATGGAGCAAGAGCTTAGTTTCATGGTGGCACGTGCATCAGTCTTTGCCTTTATGTTGTCAATTTTTATGTCTTGTTGAAGAAATTCTTGAAATCCTTTCTACACTGAGGGCATAGAAATGTTCTAATTTTTTTTTTTTAGATGTTTTTAATTTTTCCCTTCACATTTAAGTTCTTAACTAGTCTGTAATGGTTTTGTTTGGTGTGAAGAGAGGCACTAACTGTTTTCCATATGTATAACCAACTCTACCAGAACTATATTGAATAATATATTGTTTCTTTTGTTCATATAGAAAATTCCCAAAATATGGGAATTTGTTTCTTCTCAGTAATTCCCCGTGGTCTAAATTACTTAAGCTGTATAATGTCTTTATATCAGGAATGCAAGTCCTTTTGTCCTTCAGGTCCTTTTGTTCTTCTGTGAATTGTTTTCGACAACAAATGAATACAGTATTGTTTATACTAGGGTGAAAGGGAGAGCATCTCCCCAAATCACTAAAAGTCCTGTAGACTGTCAAAGTCATGAATGCTCACTTCCTGTCTGTCTTTACTGCTAAGGCATATCTGGTACATGGGAGCTTAATGAATAAAAGAACTTCAGTACTCATCAACGTATATTAATATCACACGAGTCTTACTTAGTACTTAAAAAGAAGGGAAAGTTCACTTTTAGCTTGCACATTAAAGAAAAGCTTCTTGGAGGACTTTGGCATTGAATTGTGCCTTAAGGATGATGGAGCCAGGGAGAGGACACCCTCTGATGAAGGGATGACTCAGAGGAAGAGAGCTGATCTGAGGCAAATTCTGTGTACTGATAGATGGCTGAGTGAGTGTGAGGAGGAGTTCTTATGGGGAAATAGTGGTGGGTGAAGGAGGTTTGTGGTTGTAGCTAGATTGTGGGGTGTCCATAATGTTAGGTCAAGGAATTTTGATGGCAGAGTAGATAGAAATAAGAGAGGGAAGAGACTGAAACAAGTAGACATTATTTTAACCTTTTTCTACTTAAGACATAGACTAGTGGAAGGGATGAATTGCCCAAGGGGTGAGATATTCTTCTGAGATACTTTTCTCTGGATGCAATAATTGAACTGTTATTATTCAATTATAAATATTGGAGCCTGATCAAAAGCCACAGCTATTTGGGTAAGGACCTTTATTGAGGTTTTCTCTCCTTTTGTTCTGTCCAGTTAATTCAAAATGTAGTTGGAGGAAAACGAAATAATTTTAAGTCGTTATCATAAATTGATATGAACCTTAACACCAAAGGAATAATCCAAGTGGGATTATTCTGTATTGCCTTTTCCTTGGTTTTTAAGCCTGTCCAAGAATTGTAACAATGTGCTTCTTATCTTAACAGTACCATCAGAAATTGTGATGGGGTAGTGAGCATCAACCCGGCTGGGGAAGCAAAGACGTATGTAAATGGAAAACATATTTTGGAACCCACAGTATTACACCATGTAAGTTGGCTGGTGCTAAAATGTAAGCATCTTTTTGACTTCTGCAGGTGGTTTAATTTATTGGAGTCTCAGTTTCTCTAAGAATGATAGTGAACTGGAGAAGGACTTTCCAGTTTACAAATTCCCTTTCTTACTAAGTCATTAATTGCCTTTCCTTATGTAAAGTCAAAAGCTCTGTTATTATGAGTCAGTGCCTGAAATGCTGGCACTGACATCATTGTCACCTATCTGGGTTTTTGGAATCAGTCCAGGCAGGGTAAAGCCTTGAACTGGCCATTTGCTCTGTTCCCTTTGAAAATGTATTTAACTAGGGTGATTGAATGTCACGCAAGTCAGGACACTTTTGAGAACACATTTAATAACCACATTAGAAGAACAGGCACAAGCCAGTTTGTCTCTGGCAAGCCAAAATGTGTGGTCACTTCATATATACCCAGCCTTCCAGAGGCTAGGGGAGGATTAAAAGTAATAACCAAATGTCTGCCAGTAGTAAGCTCAATGAATGTTTATTATTAAGCTCTGTGCTCTTAGTTTCTCATTCCTAATTAGTATAGTAATATGTATCTTATTGGTTTGTGAAATGTGATATAATGTAAATGTAAAACCAGCTTACACAGTATAACAAATAGAAAGTATTTAATGAATGTCAGTTGCTATGATTTCTATATTTACCAATAGTAATATTAGACTATGTTTAATTGTCAAATGTCATAATTAACCCCATGTAATCTTTTGGTTTAGACTCAACTCCAGTAGTAAATTTTTTGTGTGCTTTAGGGTGATCGGGTGATTCTTGGTGGAGATCATTATTTTAGATTTAATCATCCAGTGGAAGCCCAGAAAGGGAAACCAACACCTGGTAGAAATACTCTTACGAGTGAAGGTCCAAAAGACTTTGACTTTGCAAAAAATGAGTTGCTCATGGCACAGAGATCACAGTAAGTGTTATTGCTGATATGGAAAAATGAAGATGTTTGGGAGAAATCTCCAGAGAAAGTTCGTCATGTGCTAGGTTCTAGTCATTAATTATTTGGGTGCTGGTTTATAATGATGTAACCTTTATTCTTGGTATATCGTTCATTCAGTAGACATTTACTGAGCAGATGTTATGTATCTGTTTCAGTACTAGGTGCTAGAACTACAAAGAATAATAGAAACTTAGCTCTTACCCTGGAGGAATTTTTCATCTCAAAGGACTGACAGATGGACAGGAATGGCAGAGTGCCTGGAAAAAGCCTGTACTCTGTGACATTTATGGTGGTGGGGAGCGCCTGGCCCCAGCCAGGAATCAGTGAAGGTTTCTAAAGGATGAGACAATATTCCCTGGAACAGGATCCTGAAAGACAATATTAGAAGTTAGCGAGGGAGGATGCGGGGTGTGCACCCTTGTTTTTCTTTTCCTCTTTTGTTCCAGTTTTAGTTCATGCAATATTGTAGACTGTAAGCAGCATCCTTGTAAACTGAATGGTAAAGTACACATAAAATGCTAAGTTGGACTTTATCTTAAAGGATATGGAATCACTTAAGAATTTTTTTTTAAAGATTTATTTATTTATGCATACAAGCACTGGGGTACAGGCCAGAGGGGTGGGGGGGTGAGAGGATTCACCACAGAGAG
>JAGFMF010011641.1:748427-762638 GCA_019455555.1 Galemys pyrenaicus | reverse complement strand
CCCTCCCTGACCGGCAGCAGGGATCGAACTTGTGCTGCAGTGACTGCGGTTTGCTTCATAGTGCGTTGCTTAACCCACTGCGCCACCAGGGAGGCCCGGAATCACTTAAGAATTTTAAGCAGACATAAAACAGACATAAACAGAATCACATTTCTAGATAATAACATGACCCCAGTGAGGAAAATAGGTTAGTGGCAGTGCAACGTGACAGCCTGCAAACTCAGTTAAGAGACTTTTGAGGTAAGAAGTATAGTTTAGTAGGAAAGACACAGTAAGGAAAAAAGTCAGCTAGTCTTGATGACCAAAGAGAATGACGGGAGAGGAATTAGAAATGAGCATGTGGGCTGAACTAACCCTGCCTTGTTACCTTTAAAATGTCTTGCTGGCTTTTTTAAATTATATATCTCAATAAAGCCCTTGAAGCTTAATTAGCTAACTAATTAAATATATAAAAAAGCCCTTGAAGCAGAACTGGGGTGTGTGTGTGTGTGTGTGTGTGTATACATATATAAATTTACTGTTTTTAAGAGTGTAGTTCAGTGGCAGTAATTGCATTCACATTGCTGGGCAACCATTGCCACCACCCGCCTCCAGAGTTTTTGCCCCAAACTGAAACTGTACCCATTAATTTGTAACTTCCCTGCTCCCAGGACCTAGTAACCACCGGTCCTCTTCTGTCATTTCAATTCTATTTTTAGTAAAACTAGGAATGGAAATTTCTATACAGTGCAATTGCTATAGCATTGATTTTATTAAGAAAAAACCTTTTAGCTTCTATAATTATTGCATATTGAAATGTTTGACGTCTCAAAACGTCAAATTATTATATAGATGGTTGAAAATACATGGTAGTCTCTGCTTTATCAACTTTCATTTCATGTTCTTTTTGAGCTATTTCAATATTTTCATAATCTGTGATCTAAAAGTGAATTGAAAGTCATACACATATCAAATATAATTTTTGCTTTAACCATTGTTGGTTTAATGTAACTGATTTTATGTAGTATTTACTGCAATGTTCACAATAACATTTTTACTTATTTTTCTTAAGCATTAGAAAAATATACTCACTTAAATATCTGTAATAGTAACTAAGTTAGAAACTAGAAAATTTTAATTCTTTTGTATTCTAAGGCTAATAAAAGTTAAGAATGCTACTGACAAGTTTTGAGGTTTAAAGTTTTGTCTAATGGAAAAATTTAAATTTAATTAAGAAGTATTATGGTATAGAAAAAATTAATAACAGTGTACCCTGTAAATGTTTTTGCTACTTCTTAGACTTGAAGCAGAAATAAAAGAGACCCAGTTGAAAGCAAAAGAAGAAATGATGCAAGGAATCCAAATTGCAAAAGAAATGGCTCAGCAAGAGCTTTCTTCTCAAAAAGCCGCCTATGAAAGCAGAATAAAAGCCCTTGAAGCAGAGCTGGTAAAAGACAGATTTGTTTTTCTTTCTCTGCTAGTGCACCTCAAATGCTATGTTGACTGTAACTGGTTTTGTCTCTGGAAGGGGGCTTACGGAGTATCCAAGATGAAAGAGGCAGCCTTAGTGAACCTTAGCCTTCTCTAAGCTACTTCAGGGGACAGGCTGAGAGCAGACAAAGGCTGCCAGAAGAAGAAAAGTTGGTGAACTTCTGCTTCTGCCACTTGAGCCAGGACGCTGTCTGTGGTGTTCTGGCAATCTTACATTCCCCGAACCCATTTTAGAGGAGGGCACTCGAGAGGCTTGGCCAGTGATGCTTTTTTCTGGGTGGATTAGTCAAGTTGACGAGGTGGAAAAGCTATAGGGAATCTTTTCTATTAGTCAATTTTCTGTGCCTTGATTAAAGAAAGGGATTTGTTACATTTTGTGGTATTTTTGAAAAACTACTTTGTACTTCGGCTCTAATTATTTTTTATTTTTTAAGAAAGAAGAGTCTCAAAGGAAGAAAGTGCAAGAAATCAATAACCAAAAGGCGAATCACAAAATCGAGGAGTTAGAAATGACAAAGCAACGGCTTGAACAGGAAATATATGTCAACAAAAAGCGATTAGAAATGGAGGCGTTGGCAACCAAACAGGTAATTTCATTTGACTAATTTACTCTGTTCTGAGGAAAAGCTGGGTTTTTTAAAAAAAAAAAAAAAAGAGAGAGAATTTATGATGCCTTGACAGGAAATGGCCAGATCTAGGTCTCTCCTCGCCTGGAAGCTTCTGTCCTGGTACTGCTCGCATCTGCTTGCGCATCACATAGATAATTTGAAACTGACAGCTGTTACTTCCAGCTAGATCTATTCCAGTTTTCTCATTTATGCATCACAACTACTCTGTGATAAGTCATGCCAAATGATGTAAATAAGTGAAAGAGGGCATACCGTGTGAAGAGAAGAAAGACTGGGCCACCTCCTGGTATCAGAGTAAAGCATTATCTGCCCTGGGAGGCACAGAACAGACTGCTTAGCTGAGTCACTCCTAGGGGAACTCACAGTGGGACATCTGTTACCTTTGTCTTATGAGCTCAGGCATTGAGAACAGAGGAATCTTTCACGGCCTGACTCATTAACCAGGTTCACAAGGCTGAAGTATAAAACCGGCATCTTAATACTTTTATACGCCTTTCTGCCAACCTTTTTGACCAATCTTTTTCTCCATGTTAGTGGTTCTTAAAATGTGTTCTTTAGCAGCATCAGAATTACCTAATAGAAAAACAGATTCTTAGAAATGCAGATTCCAGAAATACTGAATCAGATGACACTCTGGCCAGGTGTGGGGCCCAGAATCTTGTTTTAATAAGTCCTGCAGGGGATTCTGATGAGTACGAGTTTGAGAACCACTGTTTTAGTCTCTGCTTTGGTCGCTTTTATCTTAAAGCTTTATTCTCAAAAGGCAATTTTATTTCTTTTTCCCCAGGTTTGTGCTGTGCATGGGGGTGGGAAAATGCTAATAATCCCAAAGCACTGATACTGCAATGTGGTAATGGGACATATCCAGGCCTACTCTGGGACACAAAGCGCAGTGGGCCGGCCACCTGTGAGAGTTTTAGGAGAAAAGCATAGAACCGAAAACACTTCTTATTAGTGGGTTACTAAAAGGCTTATTTGTGTCAAATGAGGTATTTTGGTGTCCTTTAAATTAAATGTTTTATTTAGTCAACAAATGCTCCTGAGTGTGGGCTTTTGGTTTTTTTTTTTTTTTGAGCAGTTTTTCCCTTTTTCTTTTCTAAAGATTTTCATGCTTCCTATCAGTGGAAAGAAAAAGATTAATCTGTCATCACAAATTCCTAATGCTTTTGTTGTTGGGGAAGTCAAGAAGATAATTTATAATCATTTCTTAAAGGCCCTTAATGTATTTACATGTTAAGCATGTATGGTTAAAAATACATGCACTGTCAAACGAGATAATTATAGTGTGTTATCATTATCAATTTCATTTTATAACTTCTCTCTTTGCATACTTCATGTTTGGGTCCATATGAATGAATATCAATTAGGCTTTAGAAGATCACAGCATCCGCCATGCAAGAATTCTGGAAGCTTTAGAGACTGAGAAACAAAAAATTGCCATGGAAGTGCAAATTCTACAGCAAAATCAGAATAATAGGGATAAAACTTTTGCAAGTGAGTATATGATGATTTTAGCAGGAATTTTCTAAAGTTAGGTATGTTATTTCATATAATTACCAAACTGCTAAAGTTTGTTGCCATTGTGTGTTACAGATATTTCAGTCTAGATATTGTTGACTTTTCTAGAACTACAGAACTTTGTATGAATGATTTTTTTTTTAGAATATTCTGGTTTTAGAATAGTTATATAAAGAAATAATAAATATTAATTTACTGTGTAACAGCTTTTAAAAATACCTTATTTTGATCCTAAATTCTTATTTTATAACTAGATTGTGCTTAATCCTTGGGTACTACATTTCCCTACTCACTTGGACTTTTTTTTTTTTATTTCTACATGTCTGTGTAGAACACAGCATGTTTTTAATATCAACATTTCATTACGGACAATTTCAAGCAAACTATCAATGTAGCCAGATTAGTACAAATAAACCCTGATGTATTTATCATCCAACTTCAGTCATCAGTGCATGTTCAGTCTTGTGTCAGCTATACCTGATCCCGCTACATGGACTGTTTTGAAGCACATAGTCTCAGATATCATATTTGCAAAATATTCCAGGTACTATACATTTGATCTGTAAATACTTCTTTAAAACAGACAAGAACTCTTTTCTCTGCTATGCTTTTAAGCCTGACCATGATATCATCACAGTTAAAATATTAGTAAGATTTTTAAATTCTAAATTAGTGAATTTTTTTCAAATGCTTTCTATATTAGTAATATACTTACGCTATTTTTTTTCTTCCTTGGTCGGTTAATGGATTGTATTGATCAATTTTAAAAATTAGGAAAAGACTAGGAAAAAAAGATAATTGTTAAAGATTTTTGATAGAAAAGCATTGTTTTAGCATTTCCTCTCCTATAAAAACTTTGTCCTCTTGAGATAAATCTCATTTGTTCCCATGCCCCTATAGGAGAATGACTTCATTTTATATGAAGACTATTTTATTTCACCAAAAGGGGTCAAAGCATAGTTAGGGAATTTACTTGAATATGACTCTTACCTTTTGCAGTAAGTAGCTTGTTAAAACTGTTTATTTAAAATTAACCCTTTCTTTCCTGAGGAGTTGTTCTGCCTAGTGATATATGTTAGTGTCCATATATATATTCTAAATCTCTGCGTGCTTTCTTTTAGTTCAGCCAAACTGGAGTTCCATGAAACTTTCAGTGATGATTCAGGAAGCCAATGCCATTAGCAACAAATTTAAAAAATACTATGTTTTCAGCAGGTGAGTGTTAATTATATAGGTTGCAAAGGAATTCTTATTTTAAACTAGTTACCTTCATTTAGTTCAGTTTTTTAAATTAAGTTTCTCTAAAGACATGGTATTATACTTGTCTATGAAAAAGCAGGTATCAGAATCCCCAATGACAACTTTAGACTCCCCTTTCAGTGCTCATCCCTGGAATAAAAACAGCTGTCCACAATTAATATATTAGCATATTTTATAAGCAGAATAATTTTACATGATTTAGGAATTTCCTAATTTTCTTTCGAGTTGAAAATTTATCAGTAGTCTATGTTTTAATACCTTATTAGAATATTTTATTTTTTAACACTTTTATGTAAGTTAATTTTATATAGTATATATTGGACATGAATATTACTGTTATAAAAACATATAACCATGGAAAGGTTTAATTATGGAAGGTTTTCTAATTCAGAAAACTCGGTATGAATAGGTATGTATGTTTCGGAATAACTGCTTTTATTTCCTTTTTCTTTCAGACATGATTTAGCAGAGAAAGGAAGTAGTTTTGTCGTATCTATTCGGGTTCGTAATGTACAACTAGGAATCTCAACTTTCTGGAGTTTGGAAAAGTTTGAATCTAAGCTAGCAGCAATGAAAGAACTTTATGAGGTTTGGAATATTATTAAAATCTCTACAAACTTTGGGCCTCCCTGGTGGTGCAAGGGGTTAAGTCTCAGCACTATGAAGCTATCTGCAGCCACTGCAGCATGAGTTCAATCCCCAGCCAGGATGTCCAGGGATCTGACCCACATGGCACAGCAGAGTACTCCTGTCTCGCCTGCTGCTCCTCTCAGAAGTATATTTCAGAAGATCTGCCTGTTTTGCTTCCTGTTTTGCTTCCCCTGTTTTGCTCTTACCCCTTATATCTCTGGCCTGTATCCCAGTTCTTATATACATAAAGAAATCTTTTTTAAAAAGCTTAAAAATCTCTACAAACTTTTAAAAATAAAAAATAAATAAAAGTCACCTATTCTCAATAAGGAAAATTTATCAAATAAAAGACAGTTACCCAAATCAACCTGCATTTATTACTATGTATATTTACTTCTGTAAGTAAATGGAATTTTATTGGTTTGTTTTAATACAGTTAAAACTGTAATCTAGAAATTTAGTGCTGAATCTATTCAATTATAATTGTGTTTTAAAAAGTTTCCATTTAAGCTTCAGGGGAGACAAATTTGATAGACTTAAAAGAGTTTGCATCATATGAAATTTTTTCTCTACCTTAAGAAGATGCATTTTTATGCATTTATATTTTTTCATTGTTATGCTTTGGGTGTTTCCAATTATTTGCTATTTTTTAATAACCTCAACTAAAATATCTGCACGTATTGAGTTTTAATTTTATTTTCAAATGGAACCCAAAATAATGAAGTTTTATTATACTTTGCTTGCTGACAAATTGTTTGCCAAAAATAATTTCATTTGTCAATGTTATTAGTTTGTTTTAATTTATATTTTAAGAACTAGTGAATCTGAAAGCTTGATTTTTTTTTTAAAGTACTCATTTTCTATGCTTTGAACAAGTTGGCAGGTGATTATGTTGACTTTTTCTTGGCTTTATTTTGTTATACAGACATTTTAAATTTTGTATATTTGAATCTATTACTCTGAAGATCTTACTGAAAAATTGCCCAATTCTCTGCTTTAAAAAATATTAAATATTTACATCTTTGAGTCACCCAGGATTTGCTGTGGTGTTTGTGAGAGATATGAATATAAAATTAATTTTTCTCCATATTAATATCCCTAAACATTTAGTAAATAGTTGTAGGTTACATTAATTACTGATACTGTTTGTCAGATACCACCTTTAAACAATGTTACTCTATATTAAATTATATTCTGTACTATTTAGATAATAATAATGTAGATATATGTAAAAACTTACAGAATGCTGCACATTAGCATGAATGCTTAAATTCTTTACTGAAAAAATGAAAATAAATAGTTAACTTAGCCTAGGAAAGTAAACAAAGGAAAGCAATAATAATAATTAAAAATAAAAATAATAGTGAATTAGAGATTAATAAACCCAACTTCTGACTCTTTGAAAAGATAAACATGTGATTTTAGGACTGAGACAAGGCATTAAATAAAGATAACAAAAACATTTTAATGTTATGTTACACATAAAATTTTATGCTAATAAATTTGAAAATTTTCTAGGAAGTAAATCTTTATAGAAAAAGATAAATCATGAAGTTTTACTTAAAAGATGAATAAATCTGCAAAAATTGAAAAGTTTGTCAATGAACAAGTCTTAACAAAATTAGAAAAAAATAAGATGCTGTTCCTAATCATTTTTTTTTAATTTATCTATTTATGCATATAAACCCTGGGGTACAGGCCAGAGGTGTGGGTGGTGAGAGGATTCACCAGAGACACAGCAGGGAACAGAACAGGACAGAACAGGCAGACTAACTGAAACACACTGCTGAGGGGAGCAGTGGGTGCGCCCTGTGGGTCCCCTCCCCTGTCTGGAGGCTGGGATCGAACTCCTGCGGTGGCTGTGGTCTGCTTTATAGTGTGTTACTTATACTTAGCCCATCGCGCCACCAGGGAGCCCCCCCCCCCCAATCATTTTTTTATGGGTAAACCCTTTTAAACCTCCAAAGAGCAGATAATTTCTTTCCCACTTAAACTGTTCTGAGACAGCAAAAGATAGTGTCAGTTCTCTTTCGGGGCTAGAATAACTGATGACACACAAAACAAGCTAGCAAAGACTGAACAGATCACCAAGAGAATTATAAATCAATTTTAAGGGCCTCCCTGGTGGCGCAGTGGGTTGAGCAATGCACTATGAAGCAAACCGCAGCCACTGCAGCACGAGTTCGATCCCTGCCGCCGGCCGGGGAGGGACCCACATGGCATGGCAGACCTCTCCTGCTGTGCCCGCTGCTCCCCTCAGCAGTGTACTTCTGTTGATCTGCCTGTTCTGCTCTCTGATCTCTGTGGTGAATCCTCTCACCCCCCCACCCCTCTGGCCTGTACCCCAGTGCTTGTATGCATAAATAAATAAATCTTAAAAAAAAAATAAATCAATCTTAATACAAACACAATTATAAAAATCATGAATGAAATATTAGTAAATCAAACCCAAAATATATTTAAAGACTGCTTTAAAGGTTAATTCCAAGAAAGCAAAGTATGTTCACGACAGAAAATCCAAAAAGATGGAAAGGAACCAGACCAAAACACTGACAGTGTTTATCTCTAAATGATGAGTGTGCAGTGTCTTAAAAGTTTTTCTTATATGTTTACATGTATTAATCATTCCCAAACTTCTACAATGAAAGTGAATTAATTAGATAATTAGAACTGCAAAAATGATATTGGTCATTTGCTCATTCTCACCTTGACTTATACATTGAAGTCTGGCAGGTGAGTTACCCTCATTATCACCTTCCTACTTTTCAACTGTTTATTGCACTGTTCTTTGATTGTTTTTCCATATAAGTATTCTATTTCTCCACATAGTATTTTGTAGAAATTTAATTGGTATTGCTTTAAATATTTAAATTAAAATATAGGTGATTATCATGATCAATATAATCAACCAGGAAGTGATTGAGTCCTAATATTGTCAAATTATTTTTTAATCTCTCTCCATGGGGTCTTATCCTTTTTCCCATTACTATATCTCCTAAATACCCACTTTATTATTTCTGAATGATTTAATGATTTCTGTTGCTTTTATTAGTAGATCTCTTTTAATAAACTCCTAGTATCATGTGATTGATTTCTTAGTTTACTAGGGATGTGGATTTTTGAGATAACCTGTAATTTATGTTTTAAATGTAGCAAAGTAAGCATATTTCTTCATTGCTAAGCATTTGTAGCCCATAATTAATAGAAATTATATATTTTGTTTTTCTTAGAGTAATGGTAGTGGCAAGAGTGAAGATGTCTTTTGTGATCCTGAAGATGAATGGGAACCTGACATAACAAATGCACCAGTTTCTTCATTTTCTAGAAGGAGGTAAAGACATATTAGTTACTGGTTTTCTTGTTCTGGGTATACATATATATCATTTCCTTATTTTAAAAGGACTGTCTGTTGTCATGATGGATATGTCTATGAAGGGAACCCAGTAATATAAGAGGAATTGTATGTTACTGATCAAATTACAGCACTTAGAGCATTAAATTGTTTGTCAGTCAGTTAGAATAGGAACACATATTGTTTAGTGTTTCGCCATTTAAGTCTTAAGAGAAACTTAGAGGAGCATAAATCTAATTTCCTATAAACACGAACAGTGTTTATAACTTTTAAATTACCCTTTCTCAAGAACTTGGCATAGTCTATGATATTTTATTGTAAGTTATAGAATTTTAAATGCAGTCAAGTTAGTATGAGCACCACAGAAGGATAAATCATGGTGACAGAGAACTTCTATATATGACAAATGTTGCTTATTAACTACAAACATAAAAGACTTTCACAGTGAATAGATGCTTTTCAAGGAAATACTAGTTCTACTTAGACCTCTGATGCTTTGATTATAGAAAGGCAAAATGGCATAACAGAAAGGCCTTAGTCTTAGAAACAATTTAGCTTCTCAGTTAGGTTTTTAAACAAATACTTCTTTTTAAATAAATATTTATTAATTTGGTTTTTAAACAAGACTACTGTCTGCCATGTCCTGAGAATACAAAGATGAATAAAAAATAACTCCCTGTCCTCAAGGACTGGGAACTGAGGGAACTAGAGGCAGTTGATAAAGACCTGAGCTAAGGTCAGGTCGAAGGACTGGGGAGCAGAGTCAGGCTTTCTCCGTAATCAAAGGACAGAATCAGCAGGAGTAGGCCGCTAGTGGTAGGGTTGTGGGTGATGAAAGATGAAGGATGAATCCTGGTTTTCCTTTGGACAACTGATGAGAGGAAAGTGGAGGGTAAGATGAACTTAATTTGAACATGATTGGTTTGAGGTTCCCAGGGGACATCCAGATCTAGAACTTCTATGGAGGAATTTGGGATCTTCAGGATGTGAGGGCCATGGCATTCATCTATGGAAGCATTATCATTATCCAGAACATTTATGAATGCTTACTAGGCATTCATCTCATGTAGAACTTAGCACAAAATGTGAAGCTGATGCTGTCAGTACCCCCATTTTACAGATGAAGAAACTGAGGATTGCAAGATTTAAGTAACTTGTCCAAAGTCACAAAACTGATAAGGGGACAGCTGGCATTCAAATCTACATTTGCGGTGCCTGATATTTTTGATTGCTAAACCATAGGCTTCTGTTGTATGTAAAAGGATGGTAACTTTTTCTGGTGAAATAATTTGTTTTAAACATCATTGCCTTTGACCGCAGCTCAGAATACTTTGGGGTTTCCAAATCTTTTGGGGCCTCTCTTATTTTTGACTATGCTTGTTTTAAACTCATTTATAAACTCTCTGAGAAGTGGGCCAACTTTTATGGTGACACTTTCCCGTTACTTCTGCTTTAATTGCTATATGCTAACTGCTATGCTGCAGTAGGAAGTAGCCAAGGCATAACAATCTGAACAGTCATGTTAAGTGTGGTATGTGTAATAGCTGTGTACTTCAGGCTGAGAGAAATACAAAACATGTCCTTTAAAAAAATTCTGAGTTCCTTGCATGTAGGAAGCATCTCCGTAGCCCATACAATGTAGTGTAATAAAAAAAGTCATAAGGGTGGGGGTGGGAGAGGGTTGAGGGCAGACAAGAGCACAAGGGACTGAGGTGATGGTGTACTGGTGAAATGGTGGTGGGAAATCCATGGGGATTACAATTGATGTCAAATATATATAAATAAAGAAGGAAAGAAAAAAAAATTAAAAATAAGTAAATAAAAATAAAAGACACCAAAGTCCAAAAAAAAAAGTCACAAGCTCACGTCAGAGTCCTGAGTTCTTATCTATGTTCCTTGTGACCATGGCAGGAACATTACATCTTTAGACTTCAGTTTTCTCGTCTGTAAAATGGACACAGTAGTGTATGTCTGCTTATCGCTAATTAATTAATTTCTTTTAAGATTTATTTATTTATGCATACAAGCACTGGGGTACAGGCCAGAGGTGTGGGGGGCAGTGAGAGGATTCACCACAGACAGAGCGGGGAGCAGAACAGGCAGATCAACGGAAGCACACTGCTGAGGGGCGCAGCGGGCACAGCAGGAGAGGTCTGCTGCACCATGTGGGTCCCCTCCCTGGCCAGAGGCAGGGATCGAACTCGTGCTGCAGTGGCTGAGGTCTGCTTCATAGTGCGTTGCTTAACCCACTGCGCCACCAGGGAGGCCCGGCTTATCATTAATTTAAGTGAGATCACATAGAAAAGGCAGCTGCTTCTGCAGCTACTTTGATGACAAGGATGAGCCTGATGACAACGATGTTGCATGTTTGTGATGAGGATTAGAAATAAACTATTTGAAGTCCCTACTACAGTGAATGGACATTCAGTAAATGACTTATTTTTACTGGATGTTTAATATATTAATACACATTGATAATAATGTATAATGACTAAAATTCCAAGGCTATATCTAATTTCTGAACTAATACCAATAAACACATAGTGATATCTTCAGAGGATTTGTCTTGAGAGCTCTTGAGAAATAGAGTTGGACTCTGGCACTACAACAAGCTAAATATGGCCCGAATGTGGAGCTAGATGGAATGTTTGGATGCTTAAACCGGCCTAGAGATATTTTTGAGAACTTCTATAATTGAAAAGTATCATAATTTTTTTCAGAAAATGAATTGCTCTTGGTCAGAGACCTTGTCTATGAGGTTTCACCTTGTAAGAGTGTTTATGACAGAATTGCAAACTCTATGAATGGCCACAGGTAACAGAAACACTGACAGCTCCTTAATTATGGACCTGCTCTAGGCAATGATCTGCCATGGTTGTTCCGCAATAAAATAGACTGGTTTGCTGCCTGTAAATTTCAATATGTACTGTTGACAGTTAAAGGTAAAATTTCTCCCAAAGTTAAGTAAAAATTCTTTGAAAGGAATGTGGCAATTTTCTTTTTTATTTCAGTTTAAACATTGTTTATCTAGAGTAGGGTAGAAAGACTATGTTTTCCTAGTTTAGACTTATTGTGACAGTGTACCCTGTCCTTTTACTCCAAGTATAAAAAACTTGTCGCCTATGAGAACTGATATTTTCTCTCCCTATTATCAGTCATATTTCTGTGTTTTTCTTGTAGGAATTCATGGGGGAGATACTGGACTATTACGGATGAAATGCTTTCTTTTAACCGTCCTTTCAGTAAATGGTTTTCTGTAAATTGCCAGCAGGAGTAGACAGTTCTGTTAGGAAGAGGATTCCTTGGATTTTGCTTTAGGTCACAGCTCGAGTAGTTTATAGGGGCTTGAGTTGGAGTTGATAGAAAGTTGGTAGATAAATGACAGTAGGGAAATGGCTATTGGTTTTCATAGAAGCAGTTAGAGAGAAAATAACAGCCAGACAACCAACCATACTCAAGGGAGGGGTCTGAGTATGTTAATGAGCTGAAGAAAAAGCAAAAAGTGATTGGAGAGAGAATTTCCTCCATTTGTGCTCTGCTATGCTTCACAGGGATTATGCTTTTCACACTGTGTAGAAATATTTACTCAGATGCTTGCTTACGTAGATCTTTTCCCTGTTTAAAATCCCTTCCAGGGTAAAATCCAGGTTTCCTTAATTGACAACCACTGTCAGCCTCCAGCTGGCCCTGGCATCCCGGCCTCAGACCTTACCTCTTGCGCCTGTCCTGGGCTGGGCTCCTTCTGAGCCGCAGACCTTACCTCTTGCTCCTGGGCTGGGCTCCTTATGAGCCTCTGAGGCTCTTTGCTTGCAGTGCTTTCTTTCATCACAGGGTCTCCCTGCTTCCTCCCCATTTGCCCGAAACCTCCTGTTCTGGGCCACTGCTCCAGGAAGCCTTCTGCGTCCTTGGGCCAGGCCAAGTTCTTCACCTCAGTCACCACAGCTCTCCATGTGCTCTTAACACATTCTACTTTATCGTAATTATTTGATTCATTTCTCTCCTTACTTGTGGACCTGACGCTCAGTGAGCCCGGAAACCACATTTGCTGTGGCATCCAGCACCTACAAGTGTCTTCTTCGTGAGCACTTACTGCATCTCATTAATTCACTCTGCGTAGAGCAATGCTGTGAATTGTGAAATTCTTGCTCAATGAGCCAAATGAATGTAACCAACTCTTGATAAAAATGCTTCCTTAAAACACACATGCCATATTTATTTTTCTAGAAAATTGAAAATATTCTCAGTGATACTGTTTAATAAAGTATATAACGATTCATCTTATGGATTTACCTTTTTTAGGAGCAGGAGTTTGATGAAAAATAGAAGAATTTCTGGTTGTTTACATGACATACAAGTCCATCCAATTCAAAATTTGCATTCTTCACATTCATCAGGTAATTTTTCATCAAATTTCTTGTTACTGGGTGGCCACTTCCACTTCTAAAATTTTCACTGTGCCACTTATTTCAAACCCTTTTAGTAGAGAGGCTAATTTAAATATGGAAGACATGGGAATGTGTCCAAAAATGGATTTAAAAATATTATTTTCTTATTAAGTAAAAAAAGTGAACTGGAGAAATTTATGTATAATACACTATCATTTCTGTAAAGGAGAGACGAAAAGAAGATGCAAACATATGTGTTTATAAAAGAATAAGATATTTCTGGAGAAACAGCCCATCCGTTTTAGGAACATTCCTGTTTGTGAGATCGTTGTTAGTATGGAAGGAAAGAGCCAGAACACTAATCTTGTATATTAATTGAGACTCATTATACTCGTATGTTAGCATTCTTGGAGAGCGTTATTTCCAGAGGTTCTAAACAAGTTGTTTGAAGCTTTCCACTTACTTCTGGTTTGGCTAGTGCTTAGAAACTTATGCTGAATCTGTCTCCTGGAGATGTGATATGTTAACTATAGAGAGTCATTGATTTATCCTATTTTGGTCATCATATACCCAGAGAAGGAACTACTCTAGAGATTTATTCTATCCTTGCCTACTTTTCCAGTTTGCAAATGTATTAAACTTATTTATATTTGATGATATTTATATTTGCTATATTCACATTAATTTATGTATCTGCCATTATTTTTACCAATTCACAGTTCCTTAGGTGTTTCCAGATAGTAAGTAAAGAAGGAGATTAAGGAAGTGGTTACATGGGATTTTGTTTTGTTTTAAATTTTATTTTTGTCACCAACAATGTCAAATGCTGGCGAGGATGTGGAGAAAAAGGAACCTTGGTACACTGCTTGTGGGAATGCGAGCTAATCCAACCATTATGGAAGGCCGTATGGAGGTTCCTCAGTCTACTAGAAATGGAACTACCATATGATCCGGCAATCCCACTCCT
>JAGFMF010011641.1:711714-748113 GCA_019455555.1 Galemys pyrenaicus | reverse complement strand
GGGGGGGGGGGGGGGGGGGGGGGGGGGGGGGGGGGGGGGGAAAGGGGAAGGGCAAAGACGGGGAAGAGGCCAGAGGGTGTACAAGGGACTGAGGTGATGGTGCACAGGTGAAATGGTGGTGGGTACTCCCTGGGGACTACAAATGATGTCAAATATAACTAATAAAAAAAAAAATAGTCAGATGGAGAAAGAAAAAAAAATTTATTTTTATCTTTTTACATCTTTGTTCATTTTTGTACAGTGTTTGATTCCTCCTCTCAGGTGTTGTCCCTATGAAGTTACCACCACAAGACCCCTGTGAACCATCACCATAGACTCTTGTGCTCTTCCCTCCCATTTTGATCTCTCTCCCTTTCCCTAGCCACTGAATGTCTCTGATCTGTAGTTTGTCTGCTACTTTTTTTTTTCAAGATTTATTTTTATTTATACATACAAGAGTTGGGGTACAGGCCAGAGTCCAGGGTGGTGAGAGGGTTCACCAGAGACAGAGCAGGGAGCAGAACAGGCAGACTGAAACACACCGCTGAGGGGAGCAATGGGCGAGGCAGAAGAGGTCTGCCTTGCCATGTGGGTCCCCTCCCCGGCCGGCGGCCGGGATCGAACTCATGCTGCAGTTACTGCGGTCTGCTTCATAGTGTGTTGCTTAACCCACTGCGCCACCAGGGAGGCCCTGTCTGCTAGTTTTGTCTTTTTTTTTTTCCCCCATGGAGTATTTGGATTCTCTATCATCTGTACGGCATAGAGCAATAGAGCATGTACTGACCTATGACTGATGCCATTGAAAGGTTAATTGATTCCTTCACGGAATAGATTTATTTCTCTTTGGCATAGACATTAGGATGTCTTAAGCTAAGGATAGATTACTTCTAATTTATAGAACAATGATTGCATAATATGCTTACATTAATACATTTGTTTGAAAGCATTATGCTTGAAAAATAAGGCTGACATGCCTATTTTCTATCCATGTAGGTTTGATGGAGAAATCAAGCAGCATTCACTCAAATGCAGCAGAATTATTTCTTCCTGGAATTTGCAAGGAATTAATTTGTTCATCATTAGATTTTCTTGGACAGAGTTATGATGAAGAAAAAACCATGGCGGACAGTGTGATTAGTAATTTTCTTAAAATTTATAATGGACTATTTTCCATTTCCAAAGCTTATGAGGAACAAGATGAAGAAAGTCAAGAGAACTGTAAGCAACCTCACTACTTTTGTTAACTCACGTGGATGATGATTTTCTGCACGTTGCTCTTTGTTTTCAATGACTGCCTGTCTCATGTGACATGGGTTTTCTGACCAGGCTAACGTGTTTTAATGGTAATCAAGCATGAGTTCTTTGATTTGGAGATTATTTTTTCCAGTAATTTTCCTTCTTCTTTCAAAGTGCTCTCATCTGATCGAGCAACCCAGTCGCTCATTCTCCAGGTCACATGTGCTTTTGGGCACCTTGTGGTGCTTCTCAAGCACTGGCTGAGTGACGCCCCACCCTCGACCAGCACAGCGAGACTCGAAGATGAATTGAGACAGGAAGTGACAAAGCTGGGAAGCTACTTACAGTTATTTTTTCAGGTGAGTTGGTTTGCTGATTATCATCTGCAGAATTCATCTATTCACGAAACATTTATCGACTTTCTACTGCCTGCATCCTCCCCAAAATCAGAGATGTAGGAGTTTCATAGTTGATTTCAGTTTTGAAATTCTGCGACTGTGGTTGGACATAATTGATTAATTGAACCAAGACCTTCCATTGGCCTTCTGTGTGCCAGGTATTAGGAAATCTAAGTCCTTTACAGATTTAACCTCATTTAAGTTTCATCACAACCCCAGAAGTGGCTACTGTTATCGCCATTTGATGGGCAAGGAGTCGGAGGCACAGGGAGGACATTCTGCTGCATAAGTGATAGAGTTGGGATTGTATCCAGGCAGTCTTGGGCGCGGAGTTCATGCTCTTTACCGTCATCCCGTGCTGATCTGGGAGAGGGCTGCTGGGAAGACAGGCAGTGTTTATGCTTGTGGACTGGGTTTCAACTTGTGCTGACTTAGACACAAGAAAATTTTTTTTCCTGTTTACCTTGTGTCAGGTAAGATTAGGCTTGGCTGTGAGGAAGAAGCAAGATAAAAGCTTATTTTCTATCACATACGATCTGGTGACTGCTCCACAAAGTCCTTGGGATTCACACTCCTCCCAGGGTGTTTGTCTGCTGTGCCCGAAGTCTGAGCCTTTCTTCACCTTCTTCCATGATGGGGAACTCATCTGAGCTCAGTACAGGATGGAGGATGTGACAAAGAAGGGCCAAATGTGCTTTCTTTTAAGGGAAGTTTCTGGAAATTGCTTTATGACATTTCCACTATGTGTCTTTAGCCAGTACTTCATCATATAACCACATCTAGCCAAAAATATGACTAGGAAATGTATTTTCATTCTGGACAGCCACATGCGAAGTGAAAAATCAAGAATTCTGTTACTACAGAAGCAATGGGCAATTGATATTGGAGAATAGCAAGTTGTTTGCCATGTTGGTTGACTCTTCTATAAGACTTCCCTGAATCTATGAGGGGACAGTTATGAAAATGCAAAGAGGCATAGGTTTCACTTTTACAAATAAATGGAACTTAGACTGCCTAACAAATATTCTAGAATATTTGGACAAATCTATGTTCTAGTGTCCAACAAGAGAAATCCCGTATTCTGTTATTGTGTTTAGTTGTATCGGATGCTTCCTGAGTGGGCTATTTTCTTGTTAGGATTTGGCTGTCTAGCTCTCTTGACTAACTAGTCAAATTCAAACCATATGTTTATTTTTACATGTCTGTTACTCCTCTCTGGGAAGTCTTTCTGGTTTCCCCAAGACTTGGGTAGGCGTTTCGCCTATTTCTTTGATAACCCTGAGCCTCACCCATTATGCCTCTTACTACACCACATTACCCGCAGACCTCTCCATCTCAGTGAACAGTAAGTGCTGGCCAGGTGGAGGGAATGCAGGTATCTTCTTTTACAAGGACTCATGGTATGATAGCGGTCAGTTAGCTACTTGTTATTGAATGAACTATGACTTCACTTTGGGTGCTGTATCTCTTCAGACACTGATAAGTGAGTGTATCGAGTGACCACATGAGAGAGGTGGACCGCTTGTATGTCTGGGTGAAGTAATAGATGGAGACCCTCTGATAGCAAAGAGCCATGAAAATGGAGGGGGAAATGGCCAGAGAGTGAAGCTAGGGAACCAGAACCTGAGGGTCTGACTTAGACTCCAACCTAGAAAAAGAAGCTCCTTTGAAGGTGGTCTAAGGGCGGCCTATGGTAGAAACAGGAGTGTGAGATCCACGTGGGTGGCTGTCAGATTTTCGAGACAGTACAGGAACAATCGGAAGCCCAAAACCCACTATTGGCTCTTGGAAATCCAGTATTTGATCTCTGCTAAATTAGTTCTGTGTCCTTAGACAAACTGCTTAATTGTTGGAGTCTCTTGTTTTCTGACCTGGGAAATTAAACTAGCTAGACTTGGCCAGGAGGTTTGCTGTGAAGATCAGGTAGCCTGATGTTCTAAGAAAGCACCCGTTAGAGTAACTACCATGTAGTTTCTTTACTGCGTTTCATTCTTTAGGAAGGACACTTTGAACTTAGAGGTTACTACCTTTGCTGGATGGGACATGTTTTATAGAAGATATCAAGGATGGAGAGAACAGGTGAATTGGAGGACACGTCAGACTGAGCTTGAATGAAACTGGAAAAACTGGATTTAGTGACTGCACTTTCTGCTTAAGTATCTTTTAAGAATCCTTACCTGGTAGCAATCCAATTAGCGTATTGCAGAAAGCAGACCAGGAGAAGTATTCTGGAGTCACTCTGGTGGGCAGGTAATGGAAAAAAGCTCAGGACGCCTCCTCTTAGGCATGCGTCCTCTGTGAAGCCTTTGTTTGAAGGGGTTTGCCACTTTGTCCCTCCTCCCCTTTGTTCCTCTCTCCTCTCTTATCGCTTAAAAGAATATGTCTTTAAGAGTGCAGAAAGCTGGGTAACTCATTGCAGCTTTGAATAAGCAGAGTTCAACTCAGTTTCAGCTTCTATCCCAAAACTCCTTTTCAGATGAAGCTCAGCTTCATCAAGGCCTAAGCCTCCCTGGACAAAGCGAGATCTCATTCCCCTCACCTAAATGCAGGGGGGTGTCCTTGTTGCTCAAAAGGAGGCTGCCTTCTTCAGAGAAGTCCCCTTTCTGCTCCAGGGTACTTCTTTTGGACTTAGCCAGCTTCTCACAATACACGGTGCTCAGTCATCAGTCATGTTTTCCTGTTTTTATTTTGGTATAAGATGAAAGTTTGTATGAAATAAAAAAATCTTTTTTTTTAAAAGATTTATTCATAAATATATTCATACAAGAGCTGGGGTACAGGCCAGAGTCGCGGGAGGCGAGAGGAATCACCAGACAGAGTGGGGAACAGAACAGGCAGACTGACTGAAACACACTGCTGAGGGGAGCAGTGGGCGAGGCAGGAGAGGTCTGCTGCGCCATGTGGGTCCCTTCCCTGGCCGGCAGCAGGGATCGAACTCGTGCTGCAGTGGCTGTGGTTTGCTTCATAGTGTGTTGCTTAACCCACTGCGCCACCAGGGAGGCCCTAAAATAAAAAAATCTTATAAAAGTTTATAAAACAAGTTTATGTCATATAAACAGATGAAAAAAGGAAATGTTTTAGGTGTTTATATCATTCTCAAGCTACAAAGTGAGAAAAGCACATTCCTGTTTCTGAAGGGAAAATACTGGTTTTCTCTAGGGAGAGACACAGACCGTTTATATTTTGGAGCCTACCTGAAGGCGTGTGATGTTTTTATAAGTCAGTGTTAAGTAGCTGTTTTCAAATAATAAAATAATCCTGTTCCTCTAGAAGAGGAAGTAAAACATACTTTTGTCAGCCCTCTCTCAGGTGTCTGCTGAACAGGAAGAGCTCAAAGACCCAAGAGCCCCCGAGTGGTCCCTCTCTTGGCACTCCCGCGTCCATTCCGCCGCCTTGCCTGTTGGCTGTGAGGTCCCTGAGGGTGGACACTCCCTCAGTCATGTCCTCGCCACTCATAGCTATAAAGCTGCACATTCTCTGGTTCCAGTGGAGACTCATGAGGCTTAGTCACTGTGACAGCAAACGTGAAATGGGCTTTCTTCAGGTGACTCTTTTTGTCCTCTTCCCTTCCTCTAGAACCTCATGTACTGGTCCACTTTATATTCCAGGGGTGCTGTTCAGAGATACCGTCCATGGTAAAGGAGGCGCAAATGAAAGCCATCCAGACTGTACGGCAGGCCATGAGGTGCGTGGGGCAGCTGGCAGCCCTCACTGGGAGCCAGCTGTGCGCCCCGGGGTGCAGCGAAGGGGCTGCTGGTGTCCAGGTAAGTTAGCAACATGAGTTTTGAAAGATTCTGCTGAAAGTGTCACTATTTTTAAAAAGCTCATACTTTTCATAGTTTAAAAATAAGATTTAAAACTGTCCGCTCCAAATATTTGACATGTACTGGATAACCTGGAATCGTGGCTTTGGCGTTAGGTCAACCACAACCATCTACGAGGAGGCCTTTGCTCAGCCAGTCGACACGCGAAGACCTGTGTAATCACAGAAAGTCAGTTCGTGGCTTTAATTCATGCTGTTGAGAACATGGCATTAGAATGTTTTTCTGTTCTAGCAACGCAGTTTCCTGCTTAGGCTCACAGACACGCTCTAACACATGTTCCATGTGTAATGCTAAATGACAGACTTGCTAATTTTCTTTCCCTGTAGACTTAGTTCTTATTCCAGCTTTTATGGAATTTAATAGGCTTGAGATGTACTAAAGTCCTAAAATTAGCAGAAGGCATAACTTACTTACTTGATCTTCTTTAATAAAATTTAATTCTACCCCTTAATATTAAAAACATTTTCTAGGAGGATTTCGTGGATGCTGTTTATGATGGTGTAGGCTTAGGAATGAAGATTCTATTAGATTCTGGAATTGAAAAAGCCCAACAACTTCAGCATGAACTTTTAAAGCAGTATACCCAAAATGAGGTAAGAGAAATAAAAGAATGTTCTACAACACATCCTGTGATATACAAAGCTGATTTTGAACAGTACTTTAACTCAAAGAATTACATGTTTATAACATTTATATTTTAATTTGTGTTAAATTTTTCTTATTGAAAAGACTGATTCTGTTTTGGTGATATTTTCCCAAGTTACTGTGGACTTACTAAAACTTGTCTGTTGTAGTTCATACTTCGTTAGACCGGATATCAGTCATCAGTGAGAATTCAGTCTGGGTAAACTGCTAGGCAGAGTAGAGAGTGGCAGTGACATCTAGTGTTCACTGTCTGTCTTTTTCTGCCTTATCTTGGTTTTGATCTGTACTGCTCCGCTTCAGAATGGGAATGACCCTTACAAAAGTTTGATCTAATAGCTAATCTAAAAAAAATTTGATCTAGTATCTTGAAATGAATATTTTGCCAGGAACATTCACATAAGTTACTTTTCATAGTTTATACAACCAGTGAAGATATAGACCCAGTGACGGGTTGAGTGATTAGGCCTAACGTCAGCCTCCTCTCCACCTCTTTCAGCTAATTAACACTAAAAGCCAAAACCAATGCAGTCTTAGAGGTGGTGCAGGAGGACAGGTTGGGTTTGGACACTGGAAGATGTGGATTGACATCTGTCACGTTCTGGCAATCACGTAATGAGTTACTGAGCGCTCTAAACCTGTTTGTTCATGTACTAATGTACATATACGAATGTACACATGTACTAATACCTGTGTCACAGGTTGTCAGCTACTTTTTTCTTAAATAATCACCTGGTAGGAATTACCGACCCGGTGCTTTCCACCTGGTGGTGGTGAGCCTCCCACAAAGAAGCACTTGCTCTCATGCCAGGAGTTTCACTAGCTGCAGCCTCAACCCAGTCACCCTGAACCAGGGGTTAGACGCTACCTGCCTGACTCCAAAACTCAGCGTGCTCTATAAGTAAAATCACACATCATTGTGCATGCAGTGAACGGCAGACTTGTAGAAATTAGTTGTGATTGAAAAGTTTGTGCTTTTTAGAATGTTACATTTTTTAAAAAATGTAATAAAATTATATATATAAAAGTGTTCATAAGAACCTATAGAATAGAAAATATCAGAAGATATAGAAAATAGGCTCAAAATAAGGCATTGGGGTTAGAATTTTAAATATGTTTGGGGAAGCAGAGGTTAGAGGTAGCAAGGAATTTGAAGGTTCTTTTGTTTTTGCCATTGTTGTTTTACCCCACAGAGGAAATTTGATTTAGACCTAGAGAAAATTGCCTGGGGGAAGCCAATTAAATACTTAAAAAGAAGCCTCTGGCAGAAATTAAGAGAAAAAGCACCCATAGGGGGCAGCATTGAGCAGTGTTAAAGCAAAGGCTGAGTTTGGCTTGGGGAGTCTCTGGCGCTAGTTCTCTAGGTCTGTTTCTTTATCTGAGAAATGAATAGGGCTGTAATTGAGAATCAAATAATAAAGCATATGTAAATGAAACAAGTCAGACAGAGAGAGACAAATACTGTCTGACCTCATTCACATGTGGAGTCTAAAAAGCCCCCGAACTCATCAAAACAGAAACTAGCTTGATGGTTGCAAAGGGAAGGAATGGGGAAGGGCTCAAAAGTTCAGACTTTCAGTTATAAGATGAGTAAGTCCTAGGGTGTAATGTGCAAGTCGGTGACTGTAGTTTACAAGCTAGTAAGCTATATATTATACATCTGAAAGCTGCTAAGATACTACATCTTCTCATACAGAGAAGAAAATATTACATCTGTGTGAGATGATGGGCGATAACTTACTGTGATCATGTCATGTCGAAACATGTTACAATGTGACATGTCAATTAGATCTCAATACAACTGGAAAAGATGATCATATGCAAGGTTCTTTGAGCATGATTTTGCTTGGTATTACCCCACCCCTTTCCAAAGGAACTTTTGGAAATCTTATTCCTACAAATATATAAATATAAGGTAAATGCTAGCATAAAATACTTCAAAGGGTATCTGTATTTCATGTAGAAATCAACATGCAATTCATTTTGAAAGAAATTCAAAGCTGACTCAATTCTACTTATTTAGCTACAGCTGCTAGTGGATTACTGTCCTGGAAATAGAATTCCAGTTTTCTGGCTTCTAGACTACAACCTCTTAACCTATCTGATCCCATACCCTTCTAGGAGTCCTTTCCTGATAAATAATTATGTGTAATGAAATGTGTTCACACCCTCTGTAGGCTGCCAAGCAGATGAAAGCTCATGCCGTCGGCTTGGTTCGAGCGCTTAGAAGCCTCTTTGCTGAGTGGAAAACAGTGAGAGAGTTTCCAATTGTTTTTATGTCTGATTTTGTTTGTGTGTTTTACCATCTCATTTGGTTCGTGTAGATAATTTTATTTCCGTTTTTGTCCTTAGCCAGATAACTCCGTAGTGCACGTTTAACTGAAGCGTGTGCATAGCCCTCCAGCTACTTCCTCTGAGCTGTTATGACTGACTAGTTTTAGTCATGGTTATAGAGTTGATTAATATCAAAATATTTTATGTGTTCCTTGCCTCTTGTGTCAGCTTTTGCTGGAATAGTCATTATAGGCTAAAAATTGTGTTTAATCATTAATCTGCTCAAAGATTTATAAATACAGATGCATTAGACAAATTATTTTATTCTCATGACAGGTAAAGAGAAAAATATAAACTAAATATATATAATCACTATGTTAAAAAGGAGAGAGATTTCTATGACTTGAAAAGTTTTATTTAAATAAGTGGAAAATATAAAGAACTCTTAAAAATTAAATAAGTTGATCTTCGATGATATCACATAATAAGTGGTACAGTGGTTTTATTTCATTCTCATGTAGTAGGTTGGCTGAACTCCGATTTTAAATTAATGAAAATTCTCATTTCTTTTAAAGCAGTAAATTGTTAATATTGTAGTTTGGCTTTATTTATAAAAATAGTTATACCCTGGTGAGAGAATAAAACTCATTCTCTTTCTTGAAGATAAAATTCTGGTAATTAAAATCATATTGATTAAGACTTAACTGCCACATATCCTATTTTTTTTAATATTAACTTTATTTACACAGAAAAGTTTCAAAACTCAAGTACAAGAAGAAAATCCTGGATACCATGATTTGAAGAAGACAGCCAATCTTGCCCCACAATTCTTGAAGTTAAAACATTGCTTAGAGCAAAGTATTCAAGTTATTATTTCTGCACTGAGAGGTATATACTGCAAATGAAATTTGTAATTAATCAGAATTTCGTGATTTATGGACTGTCACATCTTTTTGAGTCATTTCATTAACTAAAGCCTAATTAAAGTTGCTTCACTCACATTACTAGAATCTTGGGTCATTGAATTCCCACTTAATATATGTAAGTATTTCTGCCTGAATAAGTAGATCCTAAGAAATCAGATGCTAGCAGATAAGTTGAATACTCTTAAGCAGTTTAGATTTGTCTTGATAGGGTCAATTTGACCCAAAAGATATCTAGAGTCATAAACAGTAAAAAGTGCCCAAGGAAACATGAAAAGGTTATTTAACTGCTGCTTGTCCTCACACAGGGCGACGCAGTGACGTAAACCATCTCAGGAATTGCGTGGAAAGTATCTGCGCCCTGGCCAGGGATGTTGGACTTGACGCTGCTGTGTGCTCCCCTACGCTTGGCACCTGCGACCACAGGGAACTGGAATCTCTAGCCAAGTCGCTCCTTTTATGTTTTGAATCTGAAGAAAGACCTGATTCGTCGAAACCTAGGGAAACTATTAATGAAAATACCAGAGGAGAGCGAGACCCACCGCCTAGCTCCAGCAGGAACAGAAGTGTACCGAAGCGTATCTATGAGCTCCACGGCTCGTCCCCAGGGCGCTCGGAGGCATGCATCCAGTGGGTGTAGCACGCAGTGGGTGTAGCACGCAGTGGGTGTAGCACGCAGTGGGTGGTGTGAGCGCCGATGCGCAGGCACTGAAACAATAAGTAGGTGCTCTGCCTTCTCAGGACAATATCAAAAGCAAGAAATCAGTCTACATATCGCAAGAGGCCCACGTCTGTGGCGGTCATCGTGGCGTTGGACACTATAAGCATATGGCATCCTCACTTCAAGATGACTGAACTGCCCCAGAAGAGTATCAGTTTAGATAGGTGTTTACCGTGTTGGGACATTGTCACAATAGAATGAAATTTGGAATTTAAAACCTACCTACGGGTCATTTCTCTAGTTTCTCATTCTCTTGAATTTTAAATATTTATCTTTAATACAATCTACTGTCTGGTTGGTTCATTAGCCTGTTTATACATAGTTCTTTTTCTCATGTGTAAAAATCTAAAGTCAGTTACCTTTGTGCCAGTGCCTTCTCTCTGAGACTTGGGGTGAAATTAGCAACATTAATTTAAGGCAGCTTAACTTGCATTATTAAATCTACAACCGTGTTGGGGGCTAACTGGTTGCCATGTTGAGTAGTGTGTTCAAGGGCACAGTTTCTTTCTTTTTTTTTTTTTCTAAATTATAAGTAGCTACCTAGTATAGTATAATTACATAGTTATTTATAATACGACTTACTGGTGTAACAGCTAATCTGTCCTGTAATGGAGCCTATATGACTGTAGTTTAAAGCTAGTTCAGTATTGCCAGCACAGAGGCTGGACTGTCTCTTGATAACGCTCGTTTTGTTGAAGATGTAATGAAAGAGTTTGTTCATGATTTGATAAAGATTGAAGGTCCTTCTTATGTTTCACAGTTAAAAAGAAAACATTTACCTACCATCAAGTACTAATGATAATGATTCTATTTTGGGGATCTTACATTAAGAAATAGTTTGACATCTTTGACTGCAAGCTTATGTGTAATTTGAAAAGACACTGAGTCATTCTGCTTGTGTGGGTGATAACTGGCAGTTTCTGAAGAACTTTCTTAGCTGACCTGATCCTTTCTTCTGCCCTTTACACTTGCAGGAGCCACTAGCACATTTAGCATAACTAATGAAAACTGGCTGTGAGTGCCAGGAAACGATGTGCTGATTTCCTTGTTCGGGGAGGCTGTAAATCAGTCCGGCCATTGTAGTGAGAACAATATTAATGAACCATGTGCTGTGTTTTCAGGTATTTTAAATTGGTGCAATGCAGCAAATTTGCTTTCGTTTTCTTTTTTAATTTTTGGCATTGGAGTTTTTCTTCTTTCTGAATACAAGTTCCACGTGTGTGTGTAAATATATATGTATATATATGTGTGTATATACGTATATAGACATATACACGTATATATACACATATACATATATACACACATATACATATATACACACATACACATATATACACATATACACATACACACATATACACACATATATACACGTATACATATATGCACACATATACACATATACATATATACACATATACATATATATATATATACACACACACACACACATTTATCAGTAGCATTCAGCTATACGGCACTTTGGCGATAAGTTTCATGAGGTATAGATATCCACAGTAGGCTTTCTCCGGAAGGTTGTGCCTTTCTGAAGAATGCCCTAAACTAGCATTATTTAGTCTTTACTTTCTCCTTTCTTGTGACTGTATTAGTCAGAAACCCTTTAATATTTTTGTAAAATTTGGTATATTTATATTTATACGCAAGTAAATTGTTGCATAGTATTGAATGAATGGTGAAAAATATTTGCTCTTAGAATCATGTGCATTAATAAAACGTTATAAAGGGAATGCCTCTAATCTTTTTAGCCTGAAAATTATCTGTTGGCCTAAGATCTTAAAATTTTACTGATTATCTTTATTTAATTATAGACTCAAAATTTCTGTAATAGCTCTGCCTTGATAATAGGTATCTTGAAGTGCAAATCAAATCAGTATTAATACCTTTATATTATTACTAATATATTAACAGATATTAATGATATAAAATAATTATATTTAATTATTGATTATAATGTATTCTAATTAATATATAGACATAATGTATAATATAGAATTATGAAAACTACTTAGGAGTTTTATTTTTTAACAATGTCCTAAATATATTCAGGCAGAAATACTTATATACATTAAGTGGGAATTCAGTGACTCAAGTTTCTAGTAATGTGAATGAAGCAACTTTAGGCTTTAGTTAATGAAATGACTCAAGATGTGAAAGTCCTTAAATTATGAAATTCTGATTAATTACAAATTTCATTTGAAGTATATGCCTCTCAGTGCAGAAATAATAACTTGAATAGTTTGCTCTAAGCAATATTTGACTTCAAGAATTGTGGGGCAAGACTGTCTGTCTTCTTCAAATCATGGTTATATTGGAATAGATTTGACACAAGTGACAATCCATGAGTTTTGGACTTTGACACTTACTTTGGGCGTGAATCCCACCTCAACTCTTAGTAACCCTATGACCTCAGACAAGAATGCTGTCGTCACCCCCATTCCCTCAGCTGCAGAGAGAAAAGTACTGCCCACCTCATGGGCTATCTGAACAGTAAGTGTTCAGGTCTACTCCTGGCAGGCGGTAGGCCCCCAGTACATGTTGGTGTCCATCCTGTCGCTATAGTACCCTGTCATGTGACCCTTGCATTATGCATGTGGATGACGCTTGGTGCCAGCATGTAACTCTCTGCCAGCATGCCACGTGCTTTAAGCAGCACGTTAGAAATAGATCTGCCACCTCAGGTTCCATGACGGTAGCACTAAACAATATCTGACTGCCCTCCAGCAGTATAGAGACAGTATAGAAATGGGTGTGGCGTTTGCATACCAAAAATTTCCAGCTGAAATTTTTTAGCAAAATATTATTTAGTTAACTACCCCCTTCAATTTGCACAGTCTCTGTGCCCATAACATAGGTCAAGTTGGAGATTTTACCTAAATGTGGAAGATAGAAATGCACAATAGTTTGGCTCAGTTAAAGAAGGTTGCTGTGTGGGGCTTCTGCTCACTTTTCGATTGTTCTGTTTTACCACGATTTCTCATCCTCTCACCGGTTGATGGACAGGTGGTTCTCTCCAGGTTGGCTCTTTGCCCATGCAGTTCTCCTTTTTTCGTTGTATTCAACTTGGGACTTCCCGCGAGCTCAACTTTTAGGAATTGGAAGGGGCTCTTGTGTTATTTTCCTCCAGATTTTAAGTCCTCTCTTCCAGTTCTCCTCTAGGCCTTCCAGGAGAGCAGCAGGTAAACTCCGACACCACTCCCTCCCTGAAAGCTCCTGGGGTGCCCCTGCTCCAAGAAGCCTCCCATCTCCTCCCTGGTCCCACCGGCTTGCTGCTGGGAACACACTGCTGAGAACACACTGCTCAGAACATTCAGTCAGCATCTTCCGTCCCTTTCAGGGAAACTTCCAGACATTTAGGGGTCTTAGAAAACCCTCGCCTATTACTACCCAGAACAGAAAAGGGAGAAAGGCTTCAGACTCCTAGACTTAATTTCCTATTCCTTCCCTGCTCTCTGAAGCCAAGACCTCTCCCCACCACATAGTCCAGGAGATACAAGTTGGTCCGAGTAGACAATTAATTAATTCAAGCATGGAGAAAGAAAACAGTCTCAATCCTAGTCTAGGACAGAACTCTTTTCCATGATGTAATTCATGACCTTCTGGAAAGGAATTAGCATTTCTGATAAAATGCTTGAGCAATGTTCTACTGGAACAAAAGGAGATTATGAGCTTCTGGGAAGCCAGTGTTACTCAGTGGACTGACTAAGCCGGGACTAACTAGAGCTTTTTTATTTTTTGCTTTTTCAGACAAGAAAGAAATTTTATTTACATTTAGTTGAAGTAATGACAGAGATACCAAGATTTTTTTTTTTTTTTTTTTTTTTTAAATCTAGTGATTCTCTAACCATTCTCTTCCCTATAAACTGTCTCTACCAGGAAGAACTCTGAATTCACTTGCTCAAGGACATGGCTTCCGGGCCAGCCAGACCTGGGTCTGAATTTGAGTTCCTGCTCTCACTCTGCTGCCAGGCTCTCAGCACCGCACAATCTCCCTGTGCCTCAGTTTCCTCACCACATCTAGACGTGGCTTAAATCCTCACAGTGTTGATGGGAGGTTTCTAGAGTTGATGGGCCTTGTGAATGGCCCAGAGGTTTCAGTAAAAAAAGCAGTTATTATAATATCAGCATTGTGAGTGTATTCATATTCACTACCGAGTTTCCCCTCACGACCCCCATAGGCACACCCCACTTAGACTGGGGTGGTTGGTGCTCCCTCCTTGCTGGTATCCCACCTGACCCCCCTGAACTTCCACAGCAGCCAACCTCACCCCCATATGTGGTGGGGACCCTCAGCTTTTCCCTGAAGAGGTGCTTCTGGATTTCATTCCCCTAATTCTGTTCATCTTGCTTTCTTTTCTGACACGCTAAGTAGTCACCTCTTAATTCTCTCACAATTTTTAGTCTTTTAATCCAGAAAAAGCCATCGAGGGTACTTACAACTTCTCCTGGTGACCTGTCCACCTGGAATGCCCAGTGGGCAGTAAATAATCTCCAGGGATTTAGGATTCTTCTGGGTCGTTCTGCAGCATTAGATACTTTCGTTATTCAATTAATTTAATTAAATGCTTAGCCATCCCCCAACTCCTCCCTGGTTTCCATTCCCTGAACACTTCTGGTACCTTTGAAACTGGGGCCCCCGTTCCCCTCAGGGCTCCAGCTCTTGGCCCAGAGCACTGTTTGCAGGCAGAGCAAGGGCAGCAGGCGGTGGGCATTTTACCGCCTGCCACCAGTGGCCCCGCTGGGGCTCAGACTGCTGGCAGAGGCCAGCAGCAACGGTGGACAGCAGTGGTTCCCCTACCACGCCAGCCCAGGGCAGGCAGCCCTTGGGCCCCCAGGGGCCAGGGCCAGCGCTGTGGCTCCTTCAGCTGCCAGCAGTACAGAGGCCTGTGGACTTGGTGCCTGGATCACGGAATGGGGCAATCAGGCCCAAGCTATGAGCCGGTTGGTAAACAGTCCAGTGAGGCTGGCAGGTGAGGACCCTAAAAGAGAACACAGGGCAGGAGGGCGGCCATCTTGGGACTCCTGCACCGCTGCGCTCCTGGGCTTTCTGAGCCGCGCTCGGACTCGTGCTGGGACAGGCTGGCACTGGCCCAGACTCCCTCTGTGCTGGAGATGGGCACTGCCCCTGACCTCTCAGGAAGGAGGGCGAGGTGTCCAGCAGCTGACCTCCAAAGAAAGAAGAGAAACTAAAAAGTTTGCAGAGACACCAAGGAGCTTCTCAGAGGCCAGGGGCCACTGCCTGCCCCTAGCATGTCCGAAAGGAAGGAGCACCAGGCCTCGGGCCTGGTGTCTCAGAGCCATTTGTTGTTGGTGTGGGCCAACAGCTCACAAAGAGCTATGACGCTGGTGACTGGCCAGTGCTGCCCAGCACTGCTGGCGGGTGACCAGCTCCCTGGACCGGGTCACCTTCTGAGGGCACCTCCTGGGCCCCCGCCTCGACTGCTGTCTGGTCCAGCTTCCAGTCCATCCCGACCTTCAGACTGTGACTGGGGCTGCTGCAGTGTCATCTCAGCGGGGAGGGCCTCAGTTGTGGTGAGTTGGAACCAGGCCATCTGCTTGCCGGCCGCAACGCACTCCAGGCCCTTGTTAGCAGGATGGCGGCATCTTGGATGAGTGGCCTTCGGTTTAGGACTTCTGGACACTGCACACTGTGGAGGGAAAGCTGGTCACCTGTGGCCTGAGAGACTCCTCTTTCCTCTGTTTGTTAAATAAGCCCCATTGTTGGGTCTCTGAGCCTGCGGGCTCTTAAAGTTGTACACGGGTGAGAACCCAGTGACTGACCTGTCCCATACTGGGCACAGTCCTTCTGGCCTGCTATAGCCTCGCCACCCCGTAGCCTTATTGCACCTTCCCACTTTGTCTTCTCGTCCCCAAGCCTCAGAAACTGTCCTCTCTCTCCTTTCCCTACAGCATCCCTCAGTCTCTCAAGTCTTTCTGTGTGGGGTTCCCTGCTCTGTCTGCCACGCTCCCACTGGCAGGTCCTCATCTCCCCTGCCTCCGCAGACACATAGTTTTCCTCCACGAACCTCTTTCTCTCCTGATCTGTTTATCGCTATCTCAGTTTCAGTGTCTTGGTATTCTCTCTGTCTTGCTTAATTCTCCCATCATCCAACTGGACATCAATCCTTTGACTCTCCTTCTGGAATCTTCTCACACCTGCCCCTTTTTTTCCATCCCCCTGTTAAATTCTATGTCTCTGTTCTTTTGTACTCAAGCCTGCTAGTAAGTGAGCTTACCCTCCTAGACCCCCTGCTCTGTTCTGCCCTGCCTCCTGGTTCCAGAAGCATCTACTCCAATCTCTAAATTTAGTTCCTCATCTCCTTCTACTTGAGAGCTTTCAGTGTTTGCTTCTGTTTATGGAACAAGACCCAAAATCAGAGCTTGGCAACCATACTCTTCCAACTTGACCTACCCAGAGTCCCCCAGATGTACCTTGTACACCGGGGCCTCCAAACGTTGCCTGACATGAGAAATACGATCTCTCCTCTTCTTCACTTCATCTAGCCCTACCAGTCCCTCAAGTTCTACTTCCTTTATGAAAACTTGTCAGTCACATGTTGATTGAGACATTGAGGATACAATGGCAAAGCCTAGACTCTCAACCCATGGAACGCACATCATGGGAGAAAAATGGACAAGTCCCAGCAATGACTGTATGGTGTGACCAGTGCTCTGACAGGGGACATGAAAGGTCAGGAAGTGCTGATCCCTAGGGGCCTGGAAAACTGGGGAAGTTGGCAAGGCAAGGCAAGGAAGTGGACCATCTCAGGTAGAGAGAACAGTGCGTGCAAAGGTCAGAGAAGAGGCAGAGCTTGATTCATAGCCAAAATGGGGCTGAGGCTGATGGAGAGAGTGAGGAGGCTAAGGCTGGAGATATTTTCATAAGTCACATAAGGAAGAGACTGGTAGCTCATATCAAAGAGTTTGGCCAGTGAATGTTTTAAGCCAGGAAATAATTTTGAGTTAGGGTCTAGAATGGTACTTCCGTAGTACACAGAATGAACGGGGTCACTGATTGGAAAGTGACCTCTAGAATGTTAAGGTGACTGTAGATGGCATATATATTGTATACTGTAGACAGGTATATATATCTTCTATATATATTTAGGAGAGGAAATGGGTAAGACTTAGTGAAGGAAAGACAAAAATGGAGGGATTAGATGGAGGGAGTTTTCACACAATGAAATACTACTCAGCCATAAGAAAGATGAAATGTTGCCATTTACAGCAAAATGGAAGGAGTTGGAAGGAATTTTGTGCAGTACAGCAAATATTGGACATTTACATAGTAGACAACTCAGCAAAGTAAGATAGTGATAAAAACGAACAGACACTAATGAATGAAGTGACATTTCTGAGGTTGGATGGGAGGGAGAAAGAGTTTAAGAGGGTATAAGGAATGGTGGTAGGGGAAAAAAAGAAAGGGTTGGTGGCGAAATCATCCACATGCAAAAGCAAAAACACAAACCCAACAAAGTAAAATTGTAGGAAGGAAGGTACATGGCCCTATGAGAATTCCTTTCCTTTTTCTGCTGAACAGCTTTTTGTCATTCTGAATATCATGAACTCTATTCTTTCATTTTAAATGTCTTAGTCTTTTTTTTAAAAGACTTATTAATCTTTAGCTAATCTTTTATATATTAAGGTATATACAAGAACTGGGGTATAGGCCAGAGGTGCGGTGGGTGAGAGGATTCACCAGAGACAGAGTGGGGAACAGAACAGGCAGACTGATCAAAATACGCTGCTGAAGAGAGGAGCCGTTAATCCCTGGCTGGGGATCAAATTCAGGCTGAAGTGGCTGCAGACAGCTTCCTAGTGCTGCTACTTAACTCCTTGCGCCACCAGGGAGGCCCTCTTCTTAGTCTTAAATGTCTTTTTAAAATCTGCTAAGACAAGAACCTGACATGCTTAGTTTTCTTTAAAAAGACTTTCTAATGGAAGTATAATATAGAAAATGCCCAAATCATAGTGACCTGTAAGGGTTCTCACTATGTGAACAAATCAGTGCAATCAGTACCTAGATAAAGAAACAGAATATTATAAACATCAGAATGCTGGTTTCCAGTCATTGTTCCTAAAACATGTCCCTGCTCTGAATTTTAACACCACTCATTGTTCACTGGGCCTGCTTTTGCCTTTATATAAATGGAAACATACCTATGAATTCCTTTGCATCTAATTTTATTTGTTCAATGGTGTGTGTGTGATTTATGGTGTGGAATATAGCTGTTGTTCATTTTTCATGCCTGTATCGTATTCTGTGGGAGAGCTACAGCATGCATCACTTTAATAACACTTTGGCCAACAATAAATATGCAGCGGCGGTCCCAATGGACTGCACCATGCAGTCTAGATGTGTAAGCACAGCCTATGACATTCACACAATGATGCGATTGCCTAATAAGGTGTTTCTCAGAATGTATCCAGGTTATACTTAGCATGGCTATATGTATAGGCAACTGATTTGTCCACCTGCATAATTGCGTATTAACCATACTCCCTGTATTCTTAACTTTCATCATCTAATTTTTCAGTGCTTTGCCTCTGTGGATTGGGTGTATTTCCTTTCCATGACTTTGGCTATATGACTCGCTTTGGCTAAAGGGAGATTAGCACAAGTGAGGCAGACAGTCTTGAAAATGTGCTTACAAGGTCGCACTTGATTGCTGTGTCTCCAAAGAAGCTGTGGGACAAATATGTGCAGACTGGTCCTATAAAGACATGTGAAGTGGTATCTCCCACCAAACTCCCAGTTCCCAGCCTTGTCAACTGGCCAGAGAGGCATGAGTTTAAAATGCTGTTGCTGTTATGCTGGGGATTCTGTGGCTGTAGTTGACATGCCACATGGTGGACCTGTGCTTCGTTTGGTCATTATAGTCAAGTTGATGCCAATAACCATGAAAATACCTTTTTTTTAACAGGAGAAAAACATAGAAATTTTATTACACTTTTACATCTGTGCTTGTGTCATAGAGTATATTCTAAAGTCTCACCCATGTTGTAAGAATTTCCTGCCTTTAAAAGCTGAATTCTGGGCCTCCCTGGTGGTACAAGGAGTTAAGTGGCAGCACTATGAAGCTATCTGCAGCCACTGCTGCCTGAGTTGGATCCCTGACCAGGGAGATGACCCACATGGCACAGCAGACCTCTCCTGCCATGCTTGCTGCTGCCCTCAGCAGTGTGTTTCAGTAGATCTGCCTGTTCTGCTCCCCGCTCTGTTTTTGATGAATCCTCTCACCCCCCCTACACACATCTCTGGCCTGTACCCCAGCTCTTGTATGCAAAAATAAATAAATCTTAAAAAAAATAAAAGCTGAATAGAAGTCACTATATGTAATAAAACCTTTGTGGATTCATTTATTTGTTGATAGACACTTAATGAAAATGACTTCGGGTGCACACCTCCACAGTTCCCAAATTGCTCAATATTTTAAGAATTAATGAAGGAAGGTCCTCAGGCAATTTCCTTGAACAATTTTATAATGCAGTATATCATGCCCTAAAAGTAGAAGTCACCTCTATCACCTTTGTTTTTGCCCAGGCCGCTGGAGACATTAATAATTGCAAACAAAGAAACAATCCCCAGACAAAATCTCCATTGCGGTGCTCACACTCCTGCCCCAAAGGCCTCACGTGGCCACTGGGAATGTGACCTGGTGGAATCCAAGCTGTGCTTCTCTCTGCCTCTGTGAGCTAAACCAAAACCACTTTGAACTTGTTCTCTCCCAGTTGGTGCCCTTGCTTGGGTCATACATCACCTGAGCACTTCCCTCCGAGGACCATTTCGACGATGCATCATCCAGGTTAGGGCCCTTCCTAACGTATTGCTCTTATACATCAACAGAGTGAGCGGAGCGCCAGTAATCTATTAGTGTAATACACCATCAGGGTGAGGCGTATTGATAGAGCAAAGCTGGTCGATCTGTGAATTGTGGATATCTAGGAGTTCCGGTCAGGAGAGTAATGTAGATTTCAGGTTGGATTGATGTGGCTATGAATGGTGTTTTATGATATAAAGTTTACCTCTGATTCAGAAAGTAATTTAATGTGGGTGACAGCTCAGGTTCGGGTTAAGAGAGGTCGCCGCGGTAGATATCTGTAGCTCTTGGGAGATGTATTTTAGGAATAAATTACTGTTCTTGATACTTTTATTTCATTTTGCCATATGCCATCGAGGGGCACTGGAAAATTGGCCTGGGAGGAAAGTTTTGCACATAAAGCAAAATAGGCTCATTCTGTGGCCTGCCAGGTAAATAAATATGAGGTGAGTGTGGCCTCTGGAAGGCTCAATTGCCATCTGTTTCAGTTGGTTAGAGCTGCATTCTCAGAGGGTCTTGCTCTTGACCTAATGTTTAGATAACAAAGCGGCAGTTGCAATGCATAAATTCTTCACAAATTCGGGCCTCCCTAGTGGCGCAGTGGGTTAAGCAACACACTATGAAGCAAACAGCAGCCACTGCAGCATGAGTTCGATTCCTGCTGCCGGCCAGGGGAGTGACCCATGTGGCGCAGCAGACCTCTCCTGCCTCTCCCACTGCTCCCCTCAGCAGTGTGCTTCAGTCCATCTGCCTGCTCTGCTCCCCACTCTGTCTCTGGTGAATCCTTTCACCTCCCATGACTCTGGCCTGTACCCAGCTGTTGTATACATAAAATAAATAAATTCTTCACAAATTCTACGATTAGGAGATCAGAAGAGGTATATACAGTTCAATCATCAGGCCCCAATAGGTGATTCAAACATATTAGAGCACAACTTTGGGGACCTGTGGTTGTCTCTGTTGTGCTAAGAACCGTTAAAGCAGTTATCTTTGAATACATTATTTTCAGTACGACATCACTGGGCTTTGAATAATACTGTTTTGTTCAATGTCATTCATTACAATGGTGATGAAAGAAAAAATAATGGGTTCCCTTCCAGTTCACTGTCTGTGTGGGGTTCACAGGCTCCCCTTAAGTCTGTGTGGGTTTTCTCCAGATACTCTCATTTCCTCCCACACCCCAAAGACGTGCACTGCTATGTCGTGGTTGTTCCAGCTGGAGTGAGTGTGCGTAGGTGAGTGTGCCCTGCAATGAGAGGTTGTCCTGTCCAGGTTGGTTCCTGAACTGCTGGGCAAATGAGTGCACAAATACAAACGATTATTTAATATTAGAAATGCTTTGGGTCTTTATGTACAAGTTTGGTTGTGTGTTTGTGATCAGAAATAGCTAATTGATATAAACAAGAGTTATATCAATTAGCCTGTGGTCAAACTTGGTTTTGCTATGTATCAGTTCCAAGAACCTTTTGATAACTTAAATGAAGATTTACTTTTTTAAACAACTTTTTTAAACACACATGGAGGGCAGAAGTCATTTTCTTTTTTAAAAAAGATTGATTTATTTATGCATACAGGACCTGGGGTACAGCCAGAGCTGTGGGAGGTGAGCAGATTCACCAGAGACAGCGTGGGGAACAGAATAGGCAGACTGAGCTAAGTACACTACTGAGAGGACCCTCAGGCCAGGGGAGGCCGGAGAAGTCTGCCGCGATCTCGTGTTGCAGTGGCCGCGTTTTGCTTCACAGTGCGGTGCTTAACCCATTGCACCAACAGGGAGGCCCCCGGAAATCATTTTCTAATTAGGAGTAGAAGGTGTTTACAGTGTCCGCGGCCAAGAGGTGCCCTGGCAGTGGGCTGCTCGTTGGCTCAGTGACGACACCTGCAGGCCAAGAGGAGAAGTGCAGAGGTGCTTGTAGGGCGCTGCGCTGAGTGTCTCGGGCATCAGCGTGCCAACTGCCGCACAGAATCTCAAATAACTCCAGGGTCCCTTTTAAAGTAGAAAGGATTTTGTTTTAAACCTAACACCAATTTCCAGAAAGATTTAAAAAATGACTCCTTATCTCAAAGGCAATGAGTATTTTGTTCCATCTGAGATGCCTTTCATGGTTGCAGCCGGTCTAGACAAACAGAGCTGTGTTCTGTCACTCCGGCAGCTGAGGCACCGGGTGGCGTGGTGTGAGGGCTCCTTCTCTGCGTGCCGGTCCGCCCCTGCGCGCGGAATCTTAATGCCGCTTCTGTTCTAGTTCTCACAGCCGAGGCCCCCATCTGCCCGGCGGGCCAACGGAAAATGGCACAGGACCAGCTCCTTGCATATTCCAAGTGTCCATTGCCCCGAGGGTTTTCTGTTTAATGAGGGCAGAACGCAGATAAAAATGAGCATCTTAATACTGCATATTCTTCCATTTTTTTTTAAAGATTTTATTTATGCATACAAGAGCTGGGGTACAGGCCAGAAGCGTGGGTTGGGGGGGGGGTGAGGATTCACCAGAGACAGAGTGGGTTGCAGAACAGGCAGATCCACTGAAATCCACTGCTGAGGGGAGCAGCGGGGAGGCAGAAGAGGTCTGCTGCACCGTGTAGGTCCCCTCCCTGACCAGGGGATCGAACTCGTGCTGCAGTGGCTGTGGATAGCTTCTTTGTTCAGTGCTAACTCCCTTGCGCCACCAGGGAGGTCCTGCACATTCTTTTGAACAATCTGTTAGTGTTTATGATGTAGCATAAGCTTGTGAAATCACCTGCAAACGGCCATTGCTCCTTTCAGTGCGGACGCAGAAGGCAGGTTTTACTGAGTAACTCGTGGTTTAAGCCCCAAGCCTCAGACCCTAGTCATGCTGCAGCAGGGCCATAGAACTCACATGCGTCATTTTGGAAACTGAAACTGATAAGCTTTTAAACATGGAATTGAAGGACCTAAAATATCCATGGGATCTGTCTCACCACGCCTATGTTAGGCATCACAGACCTGTCAGAAAACACGAGTGCTGGATAACGTAGGGGAAGGGTGGGGCCTCTCAGGGCAGACCACCTGTAGCTGCTACTTGGTGTCAGGTGCTGGGGTAGTCTCACTGCCATGGTAACGGGGGAGGAGATGCCCAGGAAATGCTGAGGCAGCCAGGTAGACGTTGGGGGAATATTGGAACCAGAGGAGACTGCAAGAAGGGTCCTGGGCCATTTATAGAAACATGGATGGAGCTAGAAGGAATTATACTCAGTGAAACAAGTCAGAAGGCAAGAGAAACATACCGGATGGCTTCTCTCTTAGGAGGAATGTAAAGGAACAACAACTACAAAAAAAAAAATAATAATAATGAGAGCTCAAGGAAATGAACAATTACAGCCAAAAACAAACAAGCAAACAAATAAACAAAAAACACAACAAGAACAAAAGGACAAAGGCAAACCAAAGGGATCATTGGGGGTGGGGGAGAGAGGGGATGAGGCCAGAAAGAGCACAAGGGACAGACTGAGGTGATGGTGGATGGGTGGAATGGTGGTGGGATCTCCCTGGGGACTACCAATGATATCAAATATAATTAAATAAATCTAGAAAAGAAAAAAGAAGGGGCCTGGAGCAACCAGGAGCCCTGCACTGAGCCTGGGGTGGTAGGGGAGAGTAAGACTAAGAAGCAGAGCAGGCAGGACAGGCTGTAAAGACTGAACTTCCTGGCAGAGAACCCTGCAGGCTTGCAAGCAGAGGGATTACAGGGTCTGGCTTAAGTTTTGAAAAGTTCATTCTGCTGTACAAAGAATAGACTGGGGGTGGGGTGGGGAGTGAGGCCGGAAGATGAGCACCCAGGACGCCCCTGAGATGATCCCGGGAGAGGCGATGGTGCCATCAAGTGTTGTCCTTTTACCAACCTTGAGACGCTTCACCACGTCAGTAGAACCAAACTCACAGAGTGAAGGAGAACGGAAGCTTGGCGAGGGCGCTGCCCCAGGCCTGAGAATTCATGAGAGTTCTGGGCCAGGAGATCTGCCCTGGGGGTCTCTTTTGCAGATCCTGCTCCCCCAGGTGGTCCTTGCTGAGCCACAGGGGTGGGGGTGGGGTGCCATAGGCCTCCTCCCTTATCACAGATTTGTGATCCTGACATCTGCCCCCGCCCCCCACCCAGCAATGGGGTTCACAAACCAGTCAAAGACTGGGGAAGGGTTTCAACCTGTTGCTAATTCCACGTCAGTCTGTGGAATCCCTACCTCAGCCCGTTCCAGAGGTTTGAGGGGACGGCATGGAGTGAGGCACCACGTTCCGGGGGGTTTATTCTCAGAGAGTCTTGGGGGACAGGCCTTTGAGGAACTTCTCTTGTGCCTTGCCTCCTCCTCGCCCCTTTATCTGTTCTCCCTCTCCTCCTCCCCCTTGCTCTTGGCGCCCTCCGGGGAATGGCGTCTGGCTGGCGGCCTGGGGGCAGGGGCAGCCTCTCTGGGTGCCCTGCGCTCCGGGGCGCCCTCAGACAGGTGCTGCTGGAGCGCTGCTGCTGTCTATCTCCCTGTGGTGTGCAGGCGCCTGCAGACCCCGCAGCAGGTGCAGGCCTCTGCCCGGCTCAGGCCTCTGAGGGTGAGGGCGCCACCTGCAGTCCGGGCTGGTAGCTTCGGGTTGGGAGCCACTGCGGGCGAAGCTACGAAAGAAAGGTTTTCATCCTTAAAGCTTTTTTCCAACATAAAACCACACAGGCAGCATGAACAAGCTTGATCACATCTCCTCCAGAGGTGCAGTTACCCAGGAAGCCGGGCCACCTCACCTCTCTCATCTTCCAGAACAAACACAGGGAAATGCCCGTAAAGTCGGCTGCACCTTTTACGAGTGGCGCGTCCCTCCCTCCTCCTCCTCTTTGCGCTCACCAGTCAGTGGGAGCGTTTCCCACCGACTCCCTTTGGCTGCTTCAGGCTATAAATTGTTGTTGTTTCTAATCTGATCTTCTGGGGACTCTTACTGTTTCTGGAAGGGGTTCCACACTTTTTTCTTTTCTTTTCTTTAAAGATTTATTTATTTATGCATACAGGCACTGGGGTACAGGCCAGAGGTGTGGGGGGGTGAGAGGATTCACCACAGACAGAGTAGGGAGCAGAACAGGCAGACTGACTGAAACGCACTGCTGAGGGGAGCAGAGGGCACAGCAGGAGAGGTCTGCCGCGCCATGTGGGTCCCCTCCCTGGCCCGCAGCAGGGATCGAACTCGTGCTGCAGTGGCTGCGGTTTGTTTCATTGTGCGTTGCTCAACCCACTGTGCCACCAGGGAGGCCCCACATTTTTTTCTTTTCTACCTCGAAGCAGGGTCTGGACTGGGAGGCAGTCAGCTCCTGCTCTGGGGTCCTGTTCATCACTGAGGGGTGCTCCCCCAGCTCCCAGCGCAGGGACAGAGCAGGCGCTGCCTCGGCAGTTCCGGGACTCCTGCTCCAGCCTCTCTGGGCCAGGGTGGCCGGGATCTGCCCGTGAGCAGACCCGGGTTAGGTGCGGCCACCTGGAAGCCCTCTTGAGCCCCAGCTCTGTGGAGACAACCAGAAAATAGGTGAAGAACTGACCCCACACAATGGAAGTAGAGATGGGTTAACACCCCAACTCTTTAAACACAAGCGCGGTCTGAACAATGACCAGTCGCGACCATTGTCATGTCGGTCCTGTCGCGGCGGGTTGACTTACACCGGGGGACACCCAGGTCTGAGGAATCACAGGGCTTGGAAGAAAGGAGCTGGCCTGGGCTTCCCCCCTTCGTCTCACAGACCCACGTATAATGCACCCCGTGGGGTCGAGCCTGGCATAGTGGGATTCACTCGTGGTTGTATCTCATGTCGTGTGCCGAAGACAGGCCTGAGGGATGACGGGGTCTCGGGAGCCGGAGAGCCCGGTGTCAGGCAGTGGACACACCGGCGGGCAGGCCTCGTGAACAGGGCTGGGAGCGCGCGAGGAGCTTTGGTCGGGATGAGGGGTCGGGGTGTCCCACGGGCTGGCGTTCTGTGGGCGCATTTCCTTTATACATCAGTGGTGGAGGGTGAGGGTCGCTGAGACTGGATAGAGAACAGTTTCTCCTTCTGCCCGCCCAAGAACCCTGATGGTTTAGTGGACCATCTCTTCTGGTGGGGGGGCCACTTACAGTTTTCCATCCTTGGCCACAAGAGAGGACAGGTGACGTAGGCCTGGCCAAAGCCAGGATTGGGGTTGAGGGAGAGGGAGAGAGAATAATTTCAACTGAGTTCCTGGATCCAGCTGTGTCTGGAGACCAGGTTTGGCTCTTCTGGATTTTTCAGTGACATGAAGTGATTAAGTTTCCATTACTAATAACCAAGAGGCTCTACAACATGGTGCAGGGGCAGGGGTTGCTGAACGGGCTTGGCCTGTTGACATGTTAGACGAGGCAAAGAGAGTCCTGTCACAGAACAGCCCCCACCCCCAGCCCTGGGTGGTCTGGCACTGCAGGCCACAGCAAGATTCCAGAACCCCTACCTAGCATGGGGGACTGGGAGGACTGGCGGGGGTAGGGGGGTGTCCTCTACTCTGAATTCTGTCACCTATACCCAAGCCAGCTCCCTAGGAAGAACAAGGCTGTGGGCTAGAGCAAGTGTCTTCACTGGCCCAGGAAACAAAGAATAGCGGCCAGTGAGGGACAGGAAAGGGCACAAATCTCCTGGCCCCTAAGGTGAAGCAGCAGGTCAAGGAGAGCTCTGTGGGGGAGCGAGGCCCTTCTGACCGCTAAGCCTTCTTCAGTCCCTTACAGAACCCAGGAGTCACGCAGGCCTCGATTCCCTGCGCCCTGATTCCAGAAGGGAGTGGAGGTGCAGGTGTTCAGGGCTGTGGAGGGCTCAGACCTCCTTAGGGCCCCTGCCGGGTCACACTCGCAACAGTTCCACCAATTTCCAGCAGGGGGCGGTAGTCGGCCAGCAGCAACGAGCGCCAGCCAACCCCTCAGGTTGCGGCACAGAGAGGAAGGTTTCCATTGCCCCCGCTGTTGCCAAATACCCCTTGGGCTCTTATCTCGGCATCTGCTGCAGGTACAGAGTGTCCCTTGGTCTTCATTCCTGTCCTCCTTGCGCAGCCCGCCTAGGGGAATTCTTTCGCTCTTCCTTGCTAAGTGCTGGTACTCACAGGAGTTACTTCATGCGGGTCTGAAACCTTGGTTAGGTGACCCGTGCAGATGCACCTTGCAACTGAGTTGTTGAAATTCCATATATGGATGGGCCATGCTCAGAAAACACTGCTGGGCAAAACATACAAGTGTCTAGTTTAATTAAAGTTCATGTGATATTGCCAAGAGACTAGTCAGTGGGTGAAGCTACCACACTTCCGGTAACACCTGGATAAATTTGGCCCTCGTTGGTCATGTGACCATTCGGCCTGCCCTTCTGAGGTTCATGCCCTGTTTTACATGTGCTGAGCGTTTTCTGGTTTATCTTTTTTGCCTCTGAAGTATGCGTGCAATTATCATAAAGTTCACTGGTTTCTAGAACAGTAACGGTTCATGTTTCTGTGGGTTTTTTGGTGGTTGTTTCTTTTTTTTTTTTTGGCTTTGCATTGCATCACAGGAGGATTTAGGGTAAGCACAGCAAAGTAAATGCAGAGGACGGGCAGATAGGGACTGCCTGCTCCGGGACTGGTTTTCTTGCCTCATTTTTTAGAAGAAGTTGAAGTATTGAGGGTGACACTTTTTAATCTGCCAGCCCCAAACGTAATCCTGGTAATAACTGTTGGAAAATGCACGCGTGGTGACGTAATTGCTCTTTTTACTCGTGAGGTATTGTCTAAATCCTCAGAGCAGGAATGGTCTCCTTTAAAGTTCCCGGTGATTTATGTAAAGAGACTTGTCCCCCGCATGTCCCTCCAACAATAAGCGGGCAGCATTAAAAAAGCATTTGGGGAAGAAATCTGGGGAAGTGATCTTTGCAGGACTCCTTGGCCTGCAGACAAGTCTTTTACTTCAATGAGCACACAATGGAGACGGAGAACTCCAAAGGTTTCCTTTTCTTTCTTGCCTGCAAAGCTAACTTCAGAATAGATTTGTGCAGAGAAGAGGCAGGGCTGGGATCAGGAGGCACGGTTTCTAGGTGGCGGATGCCCATCTTGGGGAGGGCCCGGGGTGCTCAGGCGTTCTTGTCCCTGTCCAAGCTCCTCCGCTTCACCTGGAGACACCCCCACGTCCCCTGGGGTCACCCTCATTTCTCCTGAAGTCTCACCTCTAGCACCCCACGTTCAAAAAGGATGGCTTCTTGGCTGTGCGGCCTGGGGCAACACAACTAGATGCTGGCCCCTGAGGAGAGTGGTGTTGCCATGTGATGTGATCAAGAGGGGCTGAGGGTCTCCGTGCTCCCCAAATGCCCCCCTCAGTCCTTTGCTGGTACTAAGGTCGCACTAAGATAGTCAGCCCTTGGGCTCCACATTTAGCTTCATAGTGGAATTCGCTGCCAGGTGGGCCCTGAAGTGAAAACCCATGCACTTCAGATGGGCTTTTCCTCATTTTGCCTTACCACATGGAATCCAGGAGCTTTCTAAATTGCCTGGATTTGTAGAGAATTCAAGGTAAAAACGTAGATGCCAACATCTGGAGAAAAATCTCAGTTTTTGTCCCATTTTGTTCTGCTCCTTTCCTCTTCTCACCTTTCACAGAGGTAACCTGAGCTTTTGGCTCCAGCCTTGCATCTGATTCTGGGATCTGGACAAATCATTTTGTCCTCAGGGTTGTGCGAAACTCCGCAAGACGCACCTAAGAAGAGGGGGCGCCGTGCTTTGGAGGCTTCTGTGTGAGACACTCTGTCAGGTGTCTCAGGACTGCGAATCGCCCAGGTCTTGTTACAACCAGATTCTAGATCAGCTGGTGTGGGGCGGTGGAGTCACCCCAGACATGCCCCCAGGGGTGGCAGGGCTAGGGTGCAGGCCACAGGGGGAGCCAGAGCACACGGTGCATCACGGGTGGGCCCTCCCAAATGTCCAGAGGTGCTGCCTGTTCAAAATGGCTTGGCCCTTATTTTGGCCTAGGGAATGTTCCAGATTAGCCTCGCTCCCACCACCGATCTAGATGACGGTGCATGTGCAGCCAGAGCAAGTCTTAGAACTCGAGCTCTTCTTCCCACAGAATTCTCCCTGGGCAGCTCCTCGACAGTGAGGATTTTCATGATTTCATGAAGAATTCTTTTTTTTTTTAATTCCTTTCATTATCCCTGCTCTTTGGGCAGGTAAGACGCATCCTACCTAGTTTTCTGAAGGGTCTGAGAGCTTGAAATAGTCCCAGATCACATCCAGAGGAGGCACGAGCATTTGCCATTCTTTCCAGTTAGAAATTGGGAAAATGCACCACAGAAAATGTGAATTTTCTTTTAAGATCCTCCCTCAGTTTCCACAGTTTATTCAACACTGCTCTGAAAGTCATGGCTTCTATTAGCTCCAACTTAGAGGCCCCTGAAGCTTAAAGGCATCGCCACGCAGTTTTCTCCTTTACCTTTACTGACTTCTTCAAAAAGAAACGTCCGTATTTACACTGAGCTTGAGAGCCGCATGACGACCCCACACCGGATGAGGGGGCCAGAAGCCGGCCCCTGCGTGCTGTTCCTGTGTCACTAACCCTCACAGCAGGTGCTTTTATTATGAGCACCCTCACTTCACAGATGAGGAAACTGAGGTTTGGGCATTGAGGAGTCACTCAGAGAGTTCCCCATAAATGCACAGAAGGATGCAGGGTAGAGTGAGATTCTGCTTCTTCTTTTTTTTTTCCCCCATTTTTCTCTTCATTTATTTACTATGTATGAACCTATAATTAAATGCAGCTAATAATATGTACATAAATCCATACATAGTAAATGTATCCATACATTTACTAGCATCCATACATTTACATAGTAAATAAATCCATACATTTACTATGTATGGATTTACTATGTATGAATCCATAATTAAAAGCACACAATTTATCAACAATGATTAATAATAATCTATTGCCAATATCAAGAAATATGGCATTGTATGATTCCATTTATATAAAATATGGAACAAGACATACATTTCAGAAAGTAGATAATGGGGTTGGGATGGAATGAGGAGAAACTCAGACGGGTGAGATTCTGGTTCTTTTTGGATGAAGTGGGTTCATTCTTTCTACCCCTTCCATTGCTTGATGACTTGACTTAACCTTTCTCCTTAGCTTTTTGCTTTCTGTCTGCATTTCTCCTGCAAAATTAACTCAGGAGGAAGTGCTGGGCTTCCCATCCATTTGAATTGTGCCCCATTTAACAACTGTCACTGTTAACCCCTGAGGTGGCCTGGGGCACATTTCAGTGGTGGCAAACGTGTCCCCACTATGTTATTCGCCTATTTGTTTCTAAAGTTAACTTTCAGGGATACAGACACTGTGTACGTGTATTATTTGTTACTCATCATCTCCGTCCTCTTACCAGTTCTGAGTCCATTGGTCAGTTTGCATCAATGCAACAATGCCAGGTTCTGTCACGTGAGCAGCTATCTGAGGTGCCTGTGAAATCCCCTCATTTCTCTGTGTCCTTCACATAAGGTCCAAAGCACAGGGACCCTCGACTCTTGGAGAACGATGATCTAGCACACAGAATATTTCTCATTTTAACTCTTTGGAGTAGCAAAAATTCTTGCAAACTTTCCTGTTCCTCCATCTTGCCTTTGTTAATAGAATATGCTGAACACAAAGACATTTTAAAAAATCTCATTTGTCTAAAATGAAAATATCATTGATAAAAGTTTTTTTTAAAAAAATAGAGAAATAGGGCCCTCCCTGGTGGCGCAATGGGTTAAGCAACACACTATGAAACAAACCACAGCCACTGCAGCACGAGTTCAGTCCCTGCCACCGGCCAGGGAGGGGACCCACATGGCGCAGCAGACCTCTCTTGCCTTGCCCACTGCTCCCCTCAACAGTGTATTTCAGTCGATCTGCCTGTTCAGTTCCCCACTCTGTCTGGTGGATTCTCTCACCACCCCCTCAACTCTGGCCTGTACTCCAGCTCTTGTATGCATAAATAAATAAATCTTTTAAATAAACAAAAAATAAAAATAGAGAAATAGGGGCCTCCCTAGTGGCACAAAGGGTTAAACATCACACTATGAAGCATCTGCAGTCACTGAAGCACAAGTTCGATCCCCGGCCAGGGAGTGACCCACATGGCGCAACAGACCTCTCCTGCCTCGCCCGCTGCCCCCCTCAGCAGTGTGTTTCAGTCAATCTGCCTATTCTGTGCCCCGCTCTGTCTCTGGTGAATCCTTTTACTCCTCGGGCCTCTGTCATGTACCGCAGTACTTGTATGCATAAATAAATGAAATCTTTTTTAAAAATAGAGAAATAATAGAGGAAAGCAAATGTCACCAAAAAACCTTATGTCTGGAAAAATCTTTTCCCATCCTCAGAGTGCAGAAAAAGTGATCATTATATTCTTCTAGCTCTTGTTAATGGTTTTACTTTAAATTCTTCAAATTCATTAGGGGTTTACTTTGTCATATGCTCAGAAGTAAGTTTTCCCTAAAACAGTTAGCTACGAAAACAAAACAGGTATGTCACACTCTCACTCTTTCAATGATTTGTGATTTTTAAAAATAATTATAATTCTCTAATAACTTAAATATTCTAGGATCCATTTTATAAACTTCTTTCTATTCCATGGATTTATTTAGTTGTTCTCAAGTCATTATACATTGTGGTTTTTAAGGGAAAGATTTATTTTTATTTATATATACAAGAACTGGGGTGTAGGCCGGAGGTGTGGGGTAGTCAGAGGATTCACCAGAGACAGAGTGGGGAGAAGAACAGACAGACCTACTAAAATACACTGCTGAGGGGAGCCGTGGGCAGGGCTGGATAGGTCTGCTGCGCCTTGTGGGTCAGCTCCCTGGTCGGTATCAAACTCATGCTTTAGTGGCTGGTGATAGCTTGAAAATGTTGACTTTAATCCCTGTGCCACCAGGAAGGCCCCGTTATACATTGCTTTGATGAGTATATTTTAATTGGCCTGCTATCTTATAGGATATCTACCAGATATCTTCCTTCAGTATTCCTCTGTCAGAGTTCCTAACTAGGCTCAACTATCATTTCAAATAAATGTTAAAATAGTTTTGTCAAATTTTAAAGAGTGATAACGTACTTGAATTTCTTATGCCTGTACTTAAGTTGGAACAAGCATTCCTCTACACCCTTCTCTGCCTCTCTCCTCAGGTGCTTACTACCCAACAGGAGAAGGCTCCTAAAGTCTTGGCAGGTGACAGGAAGGAAAATTAGAAGCAGGTAACAGCTCCCCTTGGTGATGAGCACAGAACGTTAGGTATTTCCTTGTCAGAACAGTTAGAAAGAGGGAAAATAAGTAGATGCCTTAAAATCTACTGAGGTGCTAAGGGAGCGACTTCAGAAGAAGTCACACACATGCACACGTGTGTCACAGTGGCTGTCACTGTAAATCTGTTACACACACTTCAGAGAACTGCCGCCTCCTGGGTGGGCCTGAGTGCCCTTCATTTGGGGGCTACTCGCTGTGTGTAGACGTGGCAGCCAGCAGCCACAGTGTTGGTGACTCACTGCCCCAAGCCACCAGTCCCTGGGTTGGCCAGCCCTCCAACGAGCCAGGAGTGATTCACTTGGCTGAGTCAGGGTCAGACGCCACAGATCTCAAAAATAGACATGCTGGAGGGCAGATAAAGCTTGATTTCGTGGAACATGCTCTCTTATAAGCAAAACTAAACAGCATGGAGACATTAGCATTTCAGCCACTGAGAGAAAGTTTTTTTGTTTTTTTTTAAGATTTATTTACTTACGCATACAAGAGCTGGGGTATAGGCCAGAGTTGCAGGGAGTAAGAGGATTCACTAGAGACAGAGGTGGGAGCAGAATAGGTGGATCTGCTGACATACACTGCTGAGGGGAGCAGCGGGTGAGGCAGGAGAGGTCTGCTGTGCCATGTGGGTCAGCTCCCTGTATGGGGATTGAACTTGTTTCGCAGTGACTGCAGATGCTTCATAGTGCTGTGCTTAACCCCTTACCCCACCAGGGAGGCCCTGTGGGAGAAAGTTATTGCTCCTCTGGGTTAGCTCAGCTTCAGTAGAAACCCAAGAAAAAGGGAGAGAAGATGAACTCCCTTAAGTTCTCTGTGATTTTATAAAGACTCTCCCGTGAGGGCATGAATTCACATTGATTCTATTAGAAGTAAAGCTAAAGTCCTTTTTCCAGTTGAGGCAGAATTTAAGCTGTGTTTCTCGTATAGAAAAGGCAAGATTTGTGACTGTGAAAGGCCTGCCTTGGTGGGGTAGCAGCTGGGGGAACTGAGTGTGCTGGTCCAGTGACTTAACACAGCAGCGGTTTGTCTCAACGGCTTTAGTCTAATGGGCCAACGGGGCAAAGAGGCTGGGCTGCAGGCAAGGCCCCAACTCCCCGACCGTGTGGGTGTGCCACTCTCCTGTAAGTTCATGGAGAGCTTTCCTTTCAGTTGGCACATGGGAAAAGGCAAGGAGGACCCAGAAAGGAGCTTCTAGTTTAATAGTCCAGGCCTAGACATGTTGCTTCCAGTGGCTGAATTCAGCCCCACCCTCACCTCACAGTGCAGCGCAGTGGGGTGTATGAGAGAAGAGGGAGCACAGGCAAGAGAACTAGCGGCCTCTGCCCTGTTTGCTCCTGTGGGTGGTGACTGAATAGCTACTGGAGGGCAGGGAGTCGGCAGGATGCAGTGCTGGTTCTGAGCCCTCATTTACTGGCTGTTAGGCTTCCAGCTGCTTGGGCAGCGAGGTGGGATTGAGCAGAACTTGTGCTGTTGCAAGGATTGTATGAATTCCCATACGCAAAGCCCCATCATGCTTTACGTTACCTGTATTAAATGACCTATTGTATGTTGAGCTCATGTATCTGATATTGATTGCTACTAAAGCACAGAATTCATGCAGTATGTTTTCCTTTCAAAGCTGAAAAGAATGAATTTGTACTTTTATTTACAATGTTTGCAATGGATTTTTCTTCTATCCAAACATTTCTCCAAAAATATATTAAAAAAAATAGTTCGTGGTTTTTATTATGGTCCATTTGTATTCTTCCTACAGAAGAGAGACAAACATTCGAGAGCCTAGAAGCTACAGTTGGTAGAATTAGTGGGAGTTTTGTGAAAGGAAGTTAATAGCCTTGCCAAGTAGAACCTAGAGTTTGAGGGACAAAGGAGGGCCAGCCACCCCTGCAGTGCTCACATCAACCACTGGATGGCAGTGTGTCACAGGAATATGGTGGACACTCTGCTACTTGACTGAGACCAAGTCCTGACTTCAAAGTGAACTAGAGCCATGAAAGGACAAATAAGAGGTGTCATTTTGTTTGTTTGTTTTTGAATATTGTGAAAAGAAGTATCTCTAACCACTCTCAAAAAGTTACCTTGTGATATAACCCCTTTTTTTGATTCCTAGAAGTCAGTAGAAATAATGTAGCTATCTTATGAACACAGAAATGTGTATAATTCACCTGACTGGGTTTTTCTGAGTCATTTTCTGAGTGTCCTCTAAGCTGATTTCTATTCTTGGCCTTCTGTGCACATTTGGGAGCTGGTCTCGATTGAAGCTACTGATAGAAATTCTCATTTTTTCCTGGTTGAAAGAAAAATAGAATGAGACCTTCATTCAGAGACATTCAAATTTCTGGCAGTTTTTATCTTTGAGGTGATCAGATGCCAGTCCAAAGTAGCATGGAAGTCAGGTAATATTTTGCTTTTTGTTTAGTTTTTTTTTTTTTTAACGATTTATTTTACTTATGCTTAGAAGAACTGGGGTACAGGCCAGAGGTGTGGTGGGTGAGAGGATTCACCAGAGACAGAGTGGGGAGCAGAACAGGCAGACTGACTGAAATACACTGCTGAGGGGAGCAGCAGAGGAGACAGGAGAGGTCTGCTGCACCCTGTGGGTCTGGGACCCTGGCTAGAGATCAAACTCATGCTGCAGTGACTGCAGATGCTTCATAGTGCTAAGACTAAGCCCCTTGTAAATCCACCAGGGAGACCCCACTTTTTATTTAGTTTTAGCTTAAATCTCCATGGGGTCCCAGAAAACTAAATGTTGAGTGGTAATTAAAGATATGGATGGTGACGAGAAAATGTCACTAATAGTCACAGAACCTGTCACTTATTGAGATACTAGTTTCTGGCGTTGTCCTAAGGGTTTTACATATTTGTGCCATTAAATCCTCATTTCAACCAGATACAGGAGATATTGTTAATCTACAGGTGAGAAAACTGAGGCAAAAAAAGTTATATAATCTATCCAAGGTTATAGTAAATGGTAGAATCACCTGATCCAAAGCCAATTTAAAAGAAATTGGGCCCTTGTTTTTCTTATGTGTCACATTTCACTCCTCTTTTCAAAGGCTTGATTCTGGGCTTTGTGTGTGCATTTCCCTCCTCAGGTATTTATTCTACAGGCGGCCTCTCATTGCGGCCATGTTCTCGCTCCAGTGCCCCTCCCCCAAACTTCATTTCTGCAGTCACCAAAGAATTGAATGAACATTTCAAAATCTTGATCCACAGCCTAAAGAGAGAAAAAGAACAAAATAGAAGTCTTTCCACTGTGTGTGGCAGAGCATTTGCTGCTTCTGGGAGTTCCCGGCCCCCAGACCCAGCAGTGGGATCAAACTCGCGTTCCTTGTCAGGCGCCAGCTTGGGACGCCTCCCCGCGGCTTCCTGTTGCTCCTCAGACACCTGAGGTCAAAAGACCGTCAGGGCGATGGGTGCCCCCTTCGCTCCAGTCTCCGCTCTGCCGCTCACTTTGTCACTCCCCCCACCCCGTCTCGACCTTCGGGCCCTGTGTCCCCACTGCCCTCACAGCCCGTATCCGAGTCTGTGGCGACACATTCGCTGCCCTCGTCGTCTCCCTGACTCCATTAGGGCAACACTGGTTTCTTCTGCTGATTTGCTCCGCTCCAGAATGATTCCTGACGTGAGAAATTTACAGAAATCATACTTTCAGAAGAAAAAGCAAGTCACGTGACCTAGCCGTCATGTAAAGGTGCAACTTTTTCATCATTTTTTCATTACACAGGAGAAATGGACATATCGAGAACATTTAAATGACTGAAATCCGCTTTCCTCACTCCCCGATCAGGTCTCCCACAAAACCTCCCGCCCTTCCTTTCAGGTGTGTGGGGGCGGGCACATTGGCCCCCTCAGGGAAGGGTGGCGAGAAGGTCGGGTAGGCCTCGGGGAAACAGCGACCTGCAAATGTGCCCCCCTCAGGCGCATCCACGCGCGGGCTTCTGGCAGCGGCGGGTCCGCAGAGCAAGAGCAGGAAGTTTGCCGTGAAGGAGATGGCGCCGCAGACCCGCCCTGACACCAGATCAATGCCGCAGCTGGGCTAAAGGGAAAGGGCATGTCCCAGACGGTGTCCTTGTGCATCGTTGAGGAAACTGAGGATGGAGACGTGCACACTGGTTACCTGTGCATCGGCACAGGCTTCAAAAATCTACCATCAGGGCCTCCCCTGGTGGCGCAGTGGGTTAAGCAACGCACTATGAAACAAATCGCAGCCACTGCAGCACGAGTTCGATCCCTGCTGCCGGCCAGGGGGGGGACCCACATGGTGTGGCAGACCTCTCCTGCTGTGCCCGCTGCTCCC
>JAGFMF010011641.1:680900-691447 GCA_019455555.1 Galemys pyrenaicus | reverse complement strand
GGGAGGGAGGGAGGGAGGGAGGGAGGGAGGGAGGGAGGTGTGACCAAGGCAGGTGTGAGGACAGCTGGGCTGCCCGGTAGAGGCTTCCCACCCCTAAGCCTAATATTTATTAATACGTCTGTGTTATGTTTTCTGAGTAATTCGAGTGCTTCTCGGGGTGTGTCTGACTGCAGAAGGCGGAACAGTGTATCACCTGCTGGATGGGATTACTCACGTCCTGCCTGCCAGGAGGGCAGAGAGGAAGGTGACTCACCTCATGAAGAGTGGAGTTTTCCACCCTGACGCACAGGAGAATCACCTGAAAGCCTTGACAAGCTGCCAGTGCCACAGCCTCAGGCCAGAGATGCTGATGGAATTGGGCTGCCGTGGGGCCTGGGTGCAGGTACATTTTCAAGGCTGGTATATCATACTCTGTATATGCGGCCAGGGGTGAGAAATACTGAGGTGGATATACAGTTTCCACAGTTCAGCATTCTTAAGACAAAAGTATTACCGTGATGATTTCAGAACTGTAGACCTGTTCCAGAAGCTTGAGAGCCCCAACTGTTGCTCTCTCTAAACAGGGCTTTTGACTGAGTGCCGATCTGCCTCCTTAGGTCTCTAGTAGCCAGAAGCCATTTTGTTCTGGGATCACAGAGTACATCTGTTGGAACTGATGAAAAGCTCTCAGGGCCTCCCTGGTGGCACAAGGGGCTAAGGTACAGCACTATGAAGCTATCTCCAGTCACTGCAGCACGAGTTCGATCCCGGCCAGGGAGATGACCCACACAGCACAGCAGACCTCTCCCACCTCTCCCGCTGCTCCCCTCAGCAGTGTGCTTCAGTCAGTCTGCCTGTTCTGCTCCCCACTCTGTCTCTGGTGAATCCTCTCACCCCACCTCCCAGAACCTCTGGCCTGTACCCCAGTTGTTGCATGCATAAATAAATAAATCTTAAAAAAAAAAGAAAATCTCTAGATGGAGGAAGGATTATCAGGTGGAGCTGAATCAGATACCCCTAAAATCAGTATGGCCCCCCAGGAACCTCTGAGCCTAAAACGAGTTCCTATTCTCGAGTTTGGGGGTGATTTGAAGAAGTGATTCTCTTCACTCAGTCTAACATTCATCCAACACGATCCTTTCCTAAGTTTAATAATAATAATCTGGGGTTTCGTGCATTTAGGGCCCAAGGCCTCTGGGTCCTGTGATTCAGTTTCCATGAGCCTCAGGCCCCTTCCCCATCTGCCACCGTCCAGTCTTAGATCTCTGCAGTTGCCCCGTGACTGGTCTCCTGGCTTCTGCCCTTAGCCCCACCACCTCTTCTCCTCACAGTTAGAGGTGTCGTTCCATGATTCCCCTCCCCAAACTTTCCAAATGGCTTGCGGAATAAAATTCAAGTCTCTCAAGTCCGTTGCCACCTCCCCTTTCTCTCTCTGGCCCTCTGGGCCTTCTTGCTCATTTCCTCAGGGTCTTTTCACTGGGCATTCTCTCTGCTTCCCACGTTCTCCCACCAGATCCACAGGGACCCCTGCCACATCCTTTGCGAGATGCAGGTGTCTCTAGCAAGGGCCCGGTGTTGGCGTCTGCTGTCCCTCACACCTCCTAGTCAGTCCGCATGTGCAGGAGTCCTCAGTAAGACAGCAGGTGCCGAGAATGGATGAGAACAGCCAGACAGCGACCTGCTTCTCCCCGCCCTACGTCCTCTGGACAGAACTCAAAAGAGCCAAATCAGCATCTCAAAGTCTGACGTGGGTCTCTTGCTGCTCAGAGAGCTGCACAGATTTTACGCTTGTGCAAGCAGATCCTCTCAAAGAAGTAATTTTCTCTTCAGGAGAGTAGCACACAGGCTCAGCAGTAAATTCTCAGTATCTTCCAAGAAGATGAAAAGTGAAAATCATATGAAAATAGGAATCATATCCCGGCAGCTCCAATGTCTGTATGTTAATGGCGCCATCATTTGACCACCATGTTCTCTGTCTCCGTCCCTCTGTCCACACCCCACCCCCCACATCCCTTCCACACGCGACAGAAAACAGACCGGTAGCGGCAGGTCTACACAGCTTGAAGTAGACCGGTGGGACTACACATAGGTACATTTTGATATAACACTGTCTTTGTTTCTGATATATTTTTCCCTCTATTAGTCTGAGGAGGTTTTGCGCTGCTGTGAATAATGCAGACAAAAATGTGGGCTTAGGGCCTCCCTGGTGGCGCAGTGGGATGAGCGCCACACTCTGAAGCATCTGTGGCACAGCAGTGTGAGTTCGATCCCCAGCCAGGGAGGGACCCACATGACCATGGCAAGACAGACCTCTCCTGCCTCGTCCACTGCTCCCCTCAGCAGTGTGTTTCAGTCAGTCTGCCTGTTCTGCTCCCCACTCTGTCTCTGGTGAACCCTCTCACCTCCCATGCCTCTGGCCCCTAACCCTGCTCTTGTATGCATAAATAAAAAAGTCTTTAAAAAAGATAAATGTGGGCTTACTGAAGATGTGGCCCATCATGGCTGGAGTTCACCGTGACAAGCCTCTGAGGAAGGTGGAGACGGTTAGGATGCCATTTTAATCCACTTTCTTCTGTCTTCGCTAAGAATGTGTTTTTCGAAATGTTTTCACCCTTAAGCATTGGTTCTGCTAACAGCTGGGAGTAACTCCTCATGATGCAAAAATTGTTTATGGCTCTCCTCAGAGTATGACTCTACAGCTACATATGTTCATTCCAGATCCTTGGAAACATAAAGAAGATATATGGAAATATGAAGAAGATAACAGCCATCCATAGTTCTACCATCCTGACTTCCGAGTTTTTGTAACATTTTTTTCATGGCTACGAAAGCATCACAGAACTTTGGAAAACACAGAAAACCGTAAGGACGCAGAGAGAGAAATGGGCTGTGGCGTAGAGACCTCTTGATAATGAGTATTTCACCATGACAACCGGGTCAAATAAAAACACCGGCTGACTGGTTGAAAATTCCCAAATAAAAAATACAAAACAAAAACACTCCAGGGCCTGGACCGAGCAACATTTTCAGCCTCTCAACGAGGGCTGTGTCTTCTCTTTTGAGAAACTGAGACAAACTCCTGCCTGGAGGAGGATGACCCAGAGTGGCCGATGACCAGGTGGGGAGAAGGGGGAGGCCAGGCGAGGGTGTGAGAGTGTAGAGGGGAGGGGAGGAGCATGCACAAGCATGCAGAGTGAGTGGCTGCAACAGAGAAGAGAGTAGGGGCCTCCCTGGTGGCGCAGTGGGTTAAGCAACACACTATGAAGCAAACCGCAGCCGCTGCAGCACGAGTTCGATCCCTGCGTGCCGGCCAGGGAGGGGACCCACATGGCGCAGCAGACCTCTCCTGCCTTACCCGCTGCTCCCCTCAGCAGTGTACTTCCGGTGATCTGCCTGTTCTGCTCCCTGCTCTCTGTGGTGAATCCTCTCACCCCCCCCCCCACACACACACCTCTGGCCTGTACCCCAGTGCTTGTGTGCATAAATAAATAAATCTTAAAAAAAAAAAAAAAGAAGAGAGTAGGGAGTAGGCAGGCAGGTGGGCGCTTCGGGAAGAGACCTGGAATGGTGAGAGGGTGCTGTTTGCAGGTTGCTCTCTTGGGGTGCCCACTTGGGCTGGCTCAGAGATCCCCAGGTGCAGGCTAATCTTTTCCCTGGTCCAGCAACACTATATGGACTGTGGAGCAGGGCCCCTCTGTACCAGCTGGGGCACCATCGACCCAAAGTGGCCCCCGGGAAGGTGGAGTTGGGCCTGGGGTGTGCAGATCACAGCCACCTCATTTTGGGGGCAGTGGCTCCAGCTTTAAGTTGCTTAGAAGAACATAAGGCCTTAGAAAATTCTACAGGAATCTCAGCCAGCTCTGAAACTGGACAAAGTTAAGCCCATTGTGCTGTTTGTGCTGGGTTCTGCTGCTTTGCTTGTTTAAGGGAAATCATTGCCTCTCTGACCTGTTTCTCAGGAGAATTATTACCAAGAGGATAAAATGAACATGAGGCGGTAAACACACACTGATGATGATACTGGAGCTTAAGACTATGCAGGCGCCGGTGGTCTGGCTGGTCCCGGAATCCTCTCCCAGCACCCAACACAGTTCTGGCGTAGCCTGGGGCAGTTTCTCTTTGCTAGTGGAATGAATGAGTGTTGCAATTGAGCTCTGCAGAAGACAGTGCAACAGTTAACGTTTTGCTCCTTGTGTAAGGAACCAGAAATCGAGAGAGAAAGAGCAGAAGAGACACTCTGGGAATTCTACCTGCTGGAGACACACTGCAGCGTGGACTGGCCTGCAGCACGGCTGTGCCAGGTTCCCCTGGCCTGACTTTGTGTCCCTGGAAGAAAACCTGGCAAAACTTTGTAACTGCTGCTTCCCCGCCCCTAACTCCTTGAGGCCAGAGATCACTGCAAGAAGCCTGAGGCACATGAAGTCCTGGGTTCCAGTCCAGCCCACTCGGCCCCGCTCCGCCTTGCGACCCTCTGGCTCACCTGCAAATGGACTCTGGGTTGTCTGAACTTTCTTTCATGCTGCCCTGAAACTCCCAGAAACAGCAATACCCAAGGAGATGGCTACGAATAACCTTTTTGTTACCATGTTAGGCAAGGATAATGCATTTAAACCAAGGAGGTGAAATGGCAGAATTTATGCTGTGTGCACACTCGGCTTGCGGTGCTGTGAGTAGAGCACCAGACCAAAGGGAGGAGCCCAGCTCTCCTTCTCGAGCTGACTGACAAGTGCCATCCCAACAATAAACAGAATCACAGAAGGGGTATGTGTGCGTGTGAGTGGGTGTGTGGGTGTGTGGGGAGTGGAATGGAGTGTTGGTAGGAGAAGTCTTTATGTAGTCACAGGTAAATTTTCACTTGCTGTTTTGCAGTTTTGGTAGTTTTCTTAGGCCCAAGATAGTTTTCATTACACCTTATCTGTAGCATGTTGAATGTTACCCCACCTCCGACCACCTCACAGTTGCTCTTAGTTCAAAGCCATTATGAAAATTGTGATATCTGAGTCTCCTTGGTGGCGCAGGGGTTAAAGTCTCAGAGCTGTCAAGCTATATCCCCCACCAGGGAGCAGACCCACATGACACAGCAGACCTCTTCCGCCTTGCCTGCTGCTCCCGTCAGCAGTGTATTTCAGTCCATCTGCCTGTTCTGCTCCCTACCCTGTCTCTGGTGACTCCTCTCACCCCTTGCACTTCTGGCCTGCACCCCAGTTCTTGTACACATAAATAAATAAAAATAAATTTTTAAAAAATAAAATTGTGATATTCAATCACATAATGTTATTTTGTTGCTAAACTCTTAGTGTTATTTCATTTTAAGTAAATCTAACAAAGTACCTAATATTATGCTGATAATTGTATTTATTGGCACTTAGTGTGTATTAAAAACCTATAATAGGGCTTTCCTGCTGGCACAAGGGGTTAAGTCTCAGCACTATGAAGCTATCCGCAGCCACTGCGGCACAAGTTCAATCCCTGGCCAGGGAGCTGACCCACATGGCACACCAGACATCTCCTGTCTCGCCTGCTACTCCCCTTAGCAGTGTATTTCAGTCCATCTGCCTGTTCTGCTCCTCACTCTGTCTCTAGTGAATCCTTCCCGCCCCTTCCCCTGAACCTCAGGCCTGTACCCCAGTTCTTGTATGTATAAATAAATCTTTTTTTAAAAGAGCGTATATTATCAACTTTTTCCAACTTTACCAATTAGTATGACTGACCCTCCAATCTTAAATTAATAGTGTGCTTATTGAATTGTCTAAGGCATATCTTCAGGAAAGAAACAAATTATTTTAGGTTTGCTTGGGTGAAAAAAAGTAGTTTATTTTTTTAATAAAATAGTTGTCAGAAGAAGAAACTTGTTTGTACATAGTTCCTGGAAGATGAACTTGTTGGTAGTTCTTGGTTAACGTTCTTCCACACTTCCCACCCTAGTTTATCACTGTATTTATTTATAGCTGAAAGCGTCCTCCTCTTCAATTGCGTGGATTGTGTTTCAGATTAAGGGTCTGTTTCTCTAATAATCATAAGATGGTTGACTTTTCCCACTGCACAGCCCTTTAAAAATCAGTGGGCATTTTGAGATTAATTCATCGTGCAAAGAGACTTCATTATTATTCTACAAACTTTTAAAAAAGTCAGTGTTCCAAATCAAGAAAAAGAGGTGCTGTAGTCTAATGATTTCACCTGAGCATAAAAGAAAAAAATAAATCCATTCCCTGAACAACGTTTTAAATGTATATAGAAATAAGCTTTGTCCTTTGTTTGATGAGAACAATAGAAAACCCTATGTGTGAGCATGATTTATCTCTTGCTAAACCTCCCTAACTGTTTATGACAGCGAAAAGACAGGTATCATTAACCTTAGGTGTTGACAATTTAGAATTCATGGGAATGAGTTAGAAAAACGATACACAGTTCCCACCTCTGAGTTTGTGGAGAGCAGATGAATCCTCTGACCCACTGTCACCGATTTCTTATGTTACCAGAAAAGAGGTCCCCTTGATTTTCATAGAAAGGGTTGGGTTTTAAAAACCAACCCAACCCAGCTCTGAAGTTGAAATCGTTTTTAGGAAAAATGGACTATGTTCCCATCAAAGTATTTTCCAAGGTCCTAGAATCCAGTTTGTTTGTAAATCCATAATTTACTGACCCGTTTTACCTACCTTGTAGGTATTCATGTATAAATTAGTGATGGGTTCCCTGATTAATTTATTTTTGCTGCTGTTCTTGGATTTTCAAAGATTGCACTCCTCAAGATCACCCTCTTCAGAAATACCTTCCATAAATTGTAGCCCAGAACGACAGCTCCAGCTCTTTCCTCCTTTACAGGATGATATAATCGGGCATTCTAAAGCAAATAAGAATTCGGTGACCCCAAAAATGTATCGGATTAAAACCTACCAATAAAAAATGAAGTGTTACCGGGGAAAACACTCTGTGCTTGAGATCCACATAACAGCAGTATGGACCCGTGTTCTGGGCTGGCTCCCCGCGGCGCACCTTCCTTCACATTTGAAAATCATTCACATGTGTTTATCTTCTCATGCGCCTACTGCAGTGCTACATTAGACCTACTTAAAATCTATTGAGAGTATTGATTTTTTTCTCTCTTCCGAAAAATCAACACAGTGAGATGCTCTCTCTCCTCTTACAGAGACCATTAGAGAAAAGCAGAATTGTGTTGACGTTAAGGAGAAGGGTTACTAATACACAAGACATATGGCCGTGGCTCAGAAGACCCCGCTCTCCTTCCGAGCTAGTGAACTGGTTCTGTGGCACTCAGTGCCCCAGTCCCTGTTCTCACAGTTACCACAGCTCTGGCCACAGAGATTCCCCTACTTGGTAACCGGAAGTGGCTCCAAAAGACTCTTGAAAATATTATTCTTTTAATGGTAACTTCCCAGAGCGGTATTACTCCAGCTGTTTGAATTTCATTTGGGCAGCTGTCTTTAAAAGATAATTTTCAGTGCTGCTGCTGCAGTTTAAGTCTATGTGATTTAGCTGAACTGTTTTCCTAAAGATCAGCAGATAAATCACATAATAACTGTTATGATTTTGACATCTTCTTGTTTTAAAGAAATTGCTGGAAATTTGACAAAACGAATGTGGATGGCTGTAATTGAAGTCCACAGTGGTGATGTGGAGAAGAGGTGCAATCGCTATATTTAGAAACAAATGCTCCCATCCCACCCAACTACATATTCAGGTTAAATGTGTGCACACTCTGGTGGCTGGGACATCTGTTTCTAGCTTGTTGTTCCTCTTGGCTGCTTTTCAATTGGATTTCCTCGAGCAAGTCCCGGGCTTGTCACCGCAGCCAGGGTCTGTTAACCATCACCACTGGTCCTACATTAAGTAGGAGGTTCAGGGCTAAGCTAATAACTCGCCTGCCTCTCTGACTGATCACGGCAATGCTCTCCGCGGCCACTTATCATCAGCTCCTCCGGGAGGGTGCTCTTCTTTGTCTGTACCTCGGGGAGGGGGGGGGGGGATTGGTTTTGTTTCCCCTCTTTCCTGGAGTCACAGGCGAAAAGACAGAGCTCATTGTTGCTTCCATGGCGCGACTGTGTGAGGCTTTGTCTGCATACCCACTGTCAGGGAGCCAAAGGAAAAGCGTCTCAAAGACGAAAGTCCAGTGTCCTTTCTGCAGGAACACTAAGTATTACACGTGACTATTCTCTCCTCTTGCCCTTCCATTCTCACCCCAAAGAAAATGGAAAAGGAACCATCCTTGCATGTATTTTAATGGTGACTTTTCGAAGGACACAGTCCTTTTGTTTAAAGGGTAGCAAGCCATAGCCCTCATCCCATGGGGTGGGCTGGGGTGGGATTGGAAGGAGATGGGCAGCTATGAAGATGCTCATAAAGGCCTTTATACAATTCAGTGGCTTCCACTTTATACGTGTCCAAGTTGACTTTATAGAAGGGGATGTCCAAATTCAAGGGTGAGTGTAAGGCACTTAACAACGTTCGCTAACTGGGAAGAAGAACGTGTTGAATGCACTTCCTATGTCTTCTTTCCAGGTGGCTGTTCTAGCAAAGCTGGGCTCAATACTGCCTTTCTCTCTGCGGGTTGACATCACCCTATTGTGTCTTCCACAGCTGAGAAGCTTTGGAATCCGTAAGCTTGCTAAGTGTTCCTCTCCCTAAGGGAGGCACTTCAGGGGGAGTTAACGCCAGAGTGGTCAGGTATGATCATTAAAGCATAGAAAATGAGATCAGGTTGTGGTGCTACTCAGATATATGTGGTGGTGTTCTCTTTGAGGGAATGAGGGAGGGGAAGGATCTTCTCCAAATTTCTGAGTGTCAAAGCAACAGCAAATCCAGCTGGGTCCTACTCATATTATCTCTGTAATAACAGATCTTTAGTCTGATTTTATCTGTCTCCTTTGCTTACCCATTTTGGTGTTTTTTAGATTTTATATATATTTTACATTTTTGTACAGTGTACATTTCTCATCCCTGTGGAATTCCCATCATCAATTCACCCATGCACCATCACCATAGTCCCTTGTTTTGCTTGCCCATTTTGTAAGCACATCTGTCAAAGGATCCAACCTTGCCATTTTGAAAATACACTCATTAGCTTGTTTTTCAGGTCATAGAACTCCATGGTTAAAGTGGCCTGAACTTTACGAGAACATAAATTGATGACATAAGAAATCAGTGGAAATGCTAGCCTTTTTGAGTGAGCTTGTGGTTTCCTTTTTACTTGCTGTCAAGGAAAAAAAAGCAGCAGCTACTGCTAATGATGGTTACGCAGAAGAGGCTAACACCAGACACCATCAAGGCGCCCGGCCCGTCCTGAGCACTGACTGTGGCTTCCTTGAATCCTCACAAGCATCCTACGAAGGCTCTGCTGCCTTTACATCCCACGAACAAAGCAGTGCAGTTGTTCAAAAGGTCCTTGGCAGGGCCTCCCTGATGGCTCAAGGGGTTGAGAACCACACTGTGGAGCATCTGCACTCACTGCAGATGAGTTCAATCCCCGGCCAGGGAGCTGACCCATTTGGTGCAGCAGACCTCTCCTCTCTCGCCCGCAGCTTCCCTCAGCAGTGTATTTCAGTCCATCTGCCTGTTTTACTCCCCATTCTGTCTCTGGTGACTCCTTTTACCCCCTACACCTCTGGCCTGTACCCCGGTTATTGTATGCATAAGTAAATAAATCTTTTTTTTAAAAAAGCTTCTTGGCACAGCAAGCATCTACTCCTCCTGTGTAAGAAAAATCTGGCTCCCCCCTTGCTTCCACTTCCCACCATCCATTCCCTTATAAACTTAGCAAACTCAGGCCTCCCTGGTGGCGCAGTGGGTTGAGCAATACTTTGAAGCAGATCAAAGCCACTGCAGCATGAGTTCGATCCCTGCCCCTGGCCAGGGGGGGAACCCACATGGCATAGCAGACCTCTCCTGCTTCGTCCCTGCTGTTCCCCTCAGCGGTGTGCTTTGGACAGTCTGCCTATTCTGCTCCCCGCTCTGTCTCTGGTGAATCCTCTCACCTCCCTGGACTCTGGCCTGTACCCCAGCTCTTGTGTGCATACATAAATAAATCTTTAAAAAAAAAAAACTTAGCAAACCCTTTATTGCAGGGAAGTATAGGGTGAACATGAGAAAAACCTTGAAGAAAGATGATGTAAATTGAAAATTAGTTGAAATTGCAGTTTCAGTCCTGAGCTTTGCAGAAGAAATGAAAAAAATCTAGAGGCAGGAAAAAGGCAGCACAGAATGCTGGTGAGACTGAAGAAAAAAATGGGTGGTAAGTGTGACTGGAAACAACTTCAAGTTAAGATTATCCTTATTATAAGATCTTGTAATGTCACTGTAATCTATCATTCTCTATATTAGAGTGACTTCTCACTGTTATTTTGGGACAGATGCAATTATATATAATAATAAAGAAAAGAATTCCCCCTAAGAACAGCAGATTGGGGCCTCCCTGGTGGCGCAGTGGGTTAAGCAACGCACTATGAAGCAAAACCTCAGCCACTGCAGCACGAGTTCGATCCCTGCTGCTGGCCAGGGAGGGAACCCACATGGCGCGGCAGACCTCTCCTGCTGTGCCCGCTGCTCCCCTCAGC
>JAGFMF010011641.1:660684-680850 GCA_019455555.1 Galemys pyrenaicus | reverse complement strand
ATGCATAAATAAATAAATCTTAAAAAAAAAAAAAAAAAGAACAGCAGATTGTAAATATGATGACTAAATCTAGACACTTTCCAAGACTGTCTGGGAAAGGTAGGTGGTGGGCAGGGGTGTCGGGGAGCTACGTATCATGGGCTAGAAGTATTAATTCAAACTCCTGATTTCATTAAAAATGTTTTGTCTTAAACGATTCCATATAGTACATAAATCATCTCATTGGCATTAAATAATAATAATTGCTCATACTTCCTATTTTAATTGTCATTTTCTTATTTTAAGATTTTGTTTGACTTTAGTGTAGTTCTATTCAGGCACCAGATTCAATTTTATATTCTGTACCACTTAGCATTATAATTTAAGCATAGCATTTGCTATGCTCTTAAATATAATTCAAAGACAAGACTTTTCTTTTTCTCTTTTTTTCAGAGTGTGGTTTTATTTTTGTTGAGGTGGCATTGGTTTACAACACTGTATATGATTTAGAGGTACAGACCCAGGTATATGTTACCACACCACACCCACCACCAAAACACCCACATTCTTTCACCATAGCCCATAACTCCCTCCCATAAGCCTCAGTTCTACAGTCAGAGTTCTAGAGTTTGTTATTGGTTTCATTTTATCTGATCCTTTATTTTGTTTCTCTATATTCCACATTTAAGTGACAATACCCAGTATTTGTCTTTTTCTTTCTGGCTTATTTCGTTTGCATACTCCCCTCCAAATCCATCCATATTGTCAAAGATAAGATTTTTAACGGCTGTATCATATTCCATCGAGCAGATGGTCTAGAGTTGCCAATTGTTCATATTTCGAAGTTGCTTCCAATGTTTTACAGGCAAATGTGTTTGTATGTAAAAACATCTTAATAACTAGGATTTCCCTCTATTACGGTCCCAAGAATCACTGAGTTAGACATTGTGCATAGTTGGAGAAGGCTGAAGTTCTTTAATATTTCAAAAACATAAAGAAAATTCCTCCAATTTTTAGTTTAGAAAAGGAGTTAAAACTTCTACTACAGTAAATATACTAACTTGACCCCGGGCTGATTAACATATGGAATAATTTCTGGCTTATTCAGAAACGCTGAGGTGATAACCATGAAGAGAACATAAATTAAGACAAGCACCATTTCATACCTTGTGCTCAATAAACACAAAAATTTCAGAATAAAAAGTTCAGATTTATCTTCATACATCTATAAATTTGGCTTGCAAATATATCTTAGGGAAGGTAGATGAAATTAGGAGGATGCAAAAACAGAGAGGCTGTATTAATAGGTCTGTAATGACATAAAATTTATTCTGGGGGTGAGATAAAACTTAATGGTTCATAAATAGTAAATTCATTATATTTTTAATTCTCAGGTTATATTAACACCATATAACATCTTTATGGTACCATTATTACCATTTAAATCCTTGACTCAACTTGAAAAACAAACATTTCTAAATCTTGACTGTGAAATGATTAGGCAAATAAAATGTTTTGATAAATATTATTGGTTTAGCACATGGTTGGCTAAGTCATAAACTATCTTATAAATGTTTTATGCCGTGTGTTACACTGCATTTTTAAATGTTAACAAATTAATTTCTTTTAAAGGCCACATCAAGGTGAAAGCACCTTGTTTTCATGGGGACATTGGGAAGTAGGACAATTCATCACATAATCATTTCTCCTTCAGTCATACAAGTTGCAGGAGAGATGTTAACACACAAAATGTAAGGACCGTTAAATATTTATTTTTTAATTTGCATTCATGATTAAATTATGCATTGTACTAATCTTTAACTTGAATCACACACGAGTCACAAAGCTCTCAGAATATAACATTTTATAACTTAAGTGTTATCTGAAGTGTTGACGGGAATGCACGCAAGTACTTGTCAATAATAATACTTAATTATTCCGAGGAAATCTGATGTGCTCGGTATTGAGTTCAATATTGCAATCAAGTCTTCGGGTCACTAAGAGAAATATCAGTTTGGGGATAACATCTTTTCATGATTGATGGTGATTCAGTTACTTGCTCTTCGCGGGAGCTCTCATTGTCTAAAACCCTTTCAAAGTGGTGACTTTGAGTGGCTTGTTTTTTAGTGGACTTGATGACAGTCATGATAAACTTCATTTTTGATTTGGAAGCTCAAGAGCTGAAATTCTGCAAGATTTAGTCCTTTGAATAGACTAACTATCCCGGAATCCAGTACATGCAGGCTAAGAATTTCCCATGCTCGAATAGTCAAGTATTTGATTGAGCTCCATAGCTGTGATATTCAATTTGCATTTGGTAAACTGAAAAAGTGCAGCCATCTCTAGGAAGCTGGATGTGGCAGAGGGGTGATTTGTATTATAGGAGCCTGGTAGCTGCCCAATGAACCATGTAAAAACAGTTCATTAAAATGTTTATGTGCTTGGCTGGTTAATGCAAAGAAAGCTTTATTGCAGCCTTATAAAACCTTGGTAACTTCAGGTTGGAGTCAGATCAATGCATTGTAATAACTCAGGCATATGCTGCATTTCTCCTGGAGTGGAGAGAAGAACGGAGAAGCTTCTTTTTCTTCCTTGTCTCTATGACCATGCATCTTCAGGATTTTAAAGCTAACCTGAACTTTATATCTTCCTATCTCTTTGTAAAGCACATAAAATATTCCAGTTCACCTGCAGACAATTTGTGATTTTTTTTTTTGCATAAAGCAATGGAGTATTGTTTGTAGCAAAATCTAATTAGTGAATACAAGCATTTTGTTAGGAAATCAGACTTTGATGGCCTCTCAACTAGACTGAACATCTAAAAATAATTGGTATTATCTTGGAAAACAATTTGTTTGCCAGCTACCTTGTCCCACTTTAACGCTTTTGGGGGACACATAGATATCTTTAAGTCCACAATGATACGATGAGACTGGTGAATTCTTCTATGTGGACATTTAAAAAATAACACTAAAAACAATTGGATCTATAACCAAAAAATGATTTTCAAGAGCCTAAAATAACAGAATACCCATTTTTTGATAGAGAATTGATCTATGAGGGCATTTACCTTCATGGGATATACAAACTTACAGAAAGAAATTTCCAATTCATCTATTCAAAGTTTTCTAATAAAATTGGCTTATTCATTAATTTAGTAATAAATTATATACTAATATCTGTCTTAAAAGGAGCATAAAAATATACTTTTAGGAGCAAATCAAAGGTACAAAAATCATTTAATAGTATAATACTAAGAAAGCTATCCCTGTATGGCTTCTTGTTGTCTCTTGTTATAAACACCACTATTTACTATAACAAGTTAACACACATGAAAGAGACCATATACTATATTGTCACAGTCAAGATGCGTCAATTAAAATAGATGCTACTTGGGGCCTCCCTGGTGGCGCAGTGGGTTAAGCAACACACTGTGAAGCAAACCACAGCCCCTGCAGCACAAGTTCGATCCCTGCAGCTGGCCAGGGAGGGACCCACATGGCGCAGCAGACCTCTCCTGCCTCGCCCGCTGCTCCCCTCAGCAGTGCACTTCTATTGATCTGCCTGTTCTGCTCCACACTCTCTGTGGTGAATCCTCTCACCCCCCCCCCCCACACACACACACACCTCTGGCCTGTAGCCCAGCACTTGTATGCATAAATAAATAAATCTTTAAAAAAAAATAGATGCTACTTGCACACAGTCAACAATCTCAAAATCTTCTTAATGTTCGCTGCATCAGTCAAGCCTTGACATTTGGAAATTGTACCTTAATGTGCTTGTGAAGATCAAAGATTGCTCCCAGGCTGTAAAGTTGGAGATTGGATACCCCTTAACCAGCATTTGGAGCTCCTTTTTCCTATCTCTTAGGACTACACAGTATTCATATAAAGATTAATAATAAGTTGAAGCTGGCAACTAGCATAATGCTTTACCCATAGTAGACACTCAATAAACAGTTGTTGAGCGAGTGAATAAACATTGAGGGAGTGGACTTTTAAAATCTACTTTGAAATCCCATGACTGAGTCTGAATATGGGACTGGAGAGAAGGAAGGGAAACAAAGAATCCATGAAGTTAAGTAAAGGAAGTCAAGCATTATCTGCTTTGGAGTCTTACCCTGGTCCTCCAATGTACACAGAACCCCATTTAAAATAGCTACTAGCCCACTGCTAGACATAAAATAGTTCTTCTCTGTTTCAATTTTTAAAGTAGACTTTGGTTTGTTGAGTTGGGTCTGAAGCCACAGAAGTTCAAGACCAACCACTTAACTGAATCTCTTATTATTGTTGGGTTGCACATCACATCAACTTTCATATAAGATTAAGAGGATGTCAGCATGGTGTCTAATACCTGCTGGTTCATGATTATGGATGCGGCAGTTAAGTGCACTGACCCAGAACTTACACCAGCACTGTAGGCATCCATGGCCACCCTGAGACTTGGTCTTGGTGTCACATGAGACCCAAAGCAAGTCAAGAATCAATTTTTAACTAATTTGTTTGAATAACATATCATAATCATAGCACATCTCTCTCTCTCTCTCTGTGTGTTAGAGAGAGAGCCTGACTATGGTTATATGAGGACAATGGAAGAGAGGACAATACAGAAAGAAGAAAAGAAGAGGCTAGATTTGAACCTCACTCTATTACAATCAGCTTTTTATTTTTTTTTTATTTTTTTATTTTTTATTTTTTTTTTTAAAGATTTATTTATTTATGCATACAAGCACTGGGGTACAGGCCAGAGGTGTAGGGGGGTGAGAGGATTCACCACAGAGAGCGGGGAGCAGAACAGGCAGATCACCGGAAGCACACTGCTGAGGGGAGCAGCGGGCACAGCAGGAGAGGTCTGCTGCACCATGTGGGTCCCCGCCCTGGCCGGCAGCAGGGATCGAACTCGTGGCTGCGGTTTGCTTCGTAGTGCGTTGCTTAACCCACTGCGCCACCAGGGGAGGCCCACAATCAGCTTTTTAATGGCTAGGATGAGAAATGAGATTTTAGATAACTTTAATTAAGCTTTCTCATCTAGCGCAGCTTCCAAATGCTGAGGGGAGAGGGAAAAGCTTGCTAACCATGTGGGTCTTCTGAAGCCCTCTCCAATTTAATTGCAAACGTCAATGACCCCCCAGTCCTGCAGCATATCAACTTGATGTGTATAATTGATAGCCAAACATTTTTCACAGGCGGTTAAACGGTAAGGCCACAATGAAATGTATATAATGTTGATTAAAGTGATTTTTGTACAAAAGGGTCAGAGACATTAACAAGTTAAAAGAAAGCGTGAGCTCTGTTCTTATTCCTCTAACCTTTGTTCAGTTTTTTCCCATAATTGACACCACATGTTTACCATGCCTATTTTTGTCAAATTTAAGATTGTAAGTATTCAATGTATTTAGAAGTGCTCTTGAGATTAAGGCACTCACAGAGCGCTCAGCAAGGTAGATTCCAGATATTATTATAGCACATGGTAAAGGAGAAAGATTTAAATAAACCCCTCTAGCGTGCCTTGTATTAAATTGTCTGACTCATAATGGCAGACTAAAGTAAAAAATTCTGAAAAGTATTCAAATGGACATCTAAATGATAATTACTGGGTAATTTTGTTTTGGTTATAATTTGTGGCGCTATTTTTATAACTGGCATGAGACATAATATATTTTTCAGGGCTCTACAATAGCTGAGCAACAAATGGAAGCTGTCAGAAAGTATTTGTAGGAACAGTTACTGAAGAAAGCTGGGAGGCTGGTGAAACGCTACGCAGACGACATTGTTAAAACCCATGCACAGTAGAACACTTCCTCCAAATGGAACGACGTGGACGTGTGTACTGCGCCCTCTGCCTCGGCTGGGAGCACGGGGGACTGAAGTGATGGTGCAGTGGTGAGATGGTGATGGGGAATACATGGGGATTACAGTTGATGGCAAATATATGTAAATTAAAAACAATTTATATTAATTAAAAAAAATAAAATACATTCTGTGAGCAAGAAAAAAATTTTTTTCTGCTCCAGCCAAAAACAAAAACAAAAACCTCTTATTTTCATGGCTGCAAAACCCATGCAATATCTTTCTGGGCTCTCTGGGGCACACCCAGTATCTCAGCGAGAATATCTTGAGCACTTGATGCTCTGGGCGCAGGATCTCGCCTCCCGAGGACACGGCCCTCTCCCTCTCCCTCTCTCCTCTCCTCTGCCTGTGCTTTGGCTCTCCTATGGCATCAAGGACACGGCGGGTCTTTAGCTCTTGGTCCTTAACTGGCAGCATTCACATCTACTGAACTGACGCACCTCTGCCCGAGCGATGAACTGAGGCCGACGCGCGGACCACCCAAACTCCTGCAGCTAACTACCAGATGGCAGTCGTGCAGTCCTTACAACGCGACGTGATTTCGTGGAATTTACCTCCTTACTCATATGGCTCTGATTATTTGCTGACTAGTAATTTCAGTTATTTGCGTGCAAGTCTTATCTTCCTCGCCAGACTGTAAGCGCCTGGCAGTCAGGAGCTGTGCCTGGTGTTTTCGTGCATCTCTCCTTCCCCCGGGCTTAGCATGGTGCCTGGGAAAATGTGGGGATTGAGTTATGAATTACTGACTTTTTTTTTAAAGTTTTACTTATTTATGCATACAAGAACTGGGGTACAGGCAAGAGATGTGGGGGAGGGGTGAGAGGAGTCACCAGAGACAGAGCGGGGCACACAACAGGCAGATGGACTGAAACACACTGCTGAGGGGAGCAGCGGGCAAGACAGGAGAGGTCTGCTGCACCATGTGGGTCCCCTCCCCGGCAGTGGCAGGGATCGAACTTGCTCTGCAGTGGCCGTGGTTTGCTTCATAGTGCGTTGCTTAAGCCACTGCGTCACCAGGGAGGGGCCTGAATTATTGACTTTTGAGCTAGAGACATGGAATATCCAAGAGATAACCCAGGTACTAATGCTCAGAGATTGGCCGCACCCCTAGCTAAATCTACAGCTATTCAAAGGAGGTTTCTAATTTCTTATTTCCATAGACATGAAATCAAGCGCTATCTATTTTTAAACTTCCACACTATCTTATTTCCAGAGATTTGAAATCAAGATGTTGTATCTTTCCTCATGGAGCAGAAAATAGCTTTCATGCCCTGCTGTGGCGGTACAGGGTAGAGGAGTTATAATAAGACTTGAATTCAAATATACTGACAACGCGATTTAATTGGTTGGAGACCAGAATAAGACTGTGGGACTGTGGGTGAAACTAACGTGTTTCAAAACAATACTAAAGCCCGAGCACAGAAACTGTACTTTTCAGCCATGACTTTTATTTGAGGGGTGACTTGAGAAGGGGTTCTACTAATCATTTAATTTCTTTTTCACCTTAAATTTTAGGAAAAAGGTGACTGACTGCCTCAAGCACTCAACTGCATTTAGGGTTCTAATACTAGACACACTTGCATGGTGCTGTGTTTGCTAATTGATAATGTTGGAGAAATCCCAAGAAGCTAAATAACTACGTTCTGAAATTCTCCAATTTTCTCTGACAATCCCTTTGCTCCGGAGATTCAAAACAATAAAATCAGTCACTGAAATAATTAAAACAATTAGGAAAAATCAGTACTTTTCCACTTAAATTGTTGTCCAGAAAAAGAATTCTGTGTTTCACATTCTATTTTCCTCCATTTCTGCACAGCCTTTGATATTCATTTTAATTGAGATAAAACATTTTCAATGTATAAACTCATCCATTCAGATATTTCTAATGTAAGATATAAAAGTGAAAATTCAAGAACATTGAAGTTAGAAGCATGTTTGTGTCTTTTTTTCCATGACTAACCCATGTCTATTCTCTATGAAATTGATGTCAAAAAAGTATTATATATTTTCAGTAGGAAATAGAAGACTGCCCTCTGCTATCCTTGTCAGAACATCGTATGCCTTTAATCATACTTTTCATTTCAGTACATTGAAATTTCCGTTACCAAGGACAACATCATAAATAAAAGTGTTTGTGAAATTTTACCTGCAGCTTCCTAACTTTGTGCATTAAGCATGAGACTAGCAGAGAGGTGGTCAAATGTGAAAATTTATAATCATTTATTACGTACGGCTGAAGCAAGAAGGGAATAAAAGCGTGAAGGCATACATCTATAAACGGAAGCCGAAAAGCTTAAATGAAAAGTAAAGTGAATTTCTGTGTCTTGTCATAAAGTAATGAGAAGCTAGAGCTTTTATTCATAGCAACCCAAGATGCATTTACTCTCAATCTAGCTTCAGCCGTAAACGCTTCCCTGATGTATTGCTTTGGACTTACAAAGAAATATTTGTGCTCTACATAATAGTATAGTTAGGAGAATTACTGCATGGTTGAGAAGATTCTATAAAGGTTTATAGCTGGTGGTGTTACTGTAATTTAATCACAATGTTGCTAATGTAGTACTTTAATATCACAGGTTACTTTTTTATTTACCATTTATTAGTAACTGACAGAGTCAATCATCTCTACATCATAAACAAATCATGGAAATATTCTATAGGAACCTAAAATTCCAGAGTAGATGTACTAGGGCAGTTTCACACTACCACATTCCTGTAATGAGCAAACCATCAAATTATTATTTACATCAGTGAAACAGAAGTCAGGTTGCTGATTCCCAGCCCATTGGCCAAAGAAAACTTGAGAACATTTTATGTCATGATTGTAATTAGTACCCATGTTGTTTATGCACAGAAATAAGCCATTGATCTAAGTCTACCAATGACTAGATGTGACTTCCAGAAAATCTTAAGGTATGTAGCCAGAGATTTTTTCTAACTCTTCAGTAATACGTTCCTGAAGATTAGCATAATATTAAACTTTGGTCAATGCTTTTTCACTAGAATTTTCTATAAATTTTTTTTATTTTACATTTGAAAACTAAATGAAACTATTGTTATCTCTTCTAGTGATTTATATCTATTGATAGGTAGATGAAAAGATAACTAGCTGTTAATAAATCAAGCCATATTATTATGATACAAGGGGTATCCATTGTATTAAGACTAGCAACATAAAGGTAATAAAGCTTAGAAGTTGTGTGGCATTGTGCAAAGTAGACTGAGGACAAATCTTAAGCCTAGGCCAAGCTTTAGTTGTCTGACCTTGGACAAGTTCCTGACCTTGGTGAATCTCAGTAGTTCCATCTGTAAAGTTGGAGTAATTGTAGTTGCCTTTCTAATCCCCTGGATTGTAAAGATTAAATAAGATACTGAATGAAGAGCCATTCTGTAAACTGAAGAGGTCTACAAACTGTCAGTGCTTTAGTCATAAAATACGTAAAAAAGTACAGTTTTCAGAGAGGTTACTTTTTTTAGGATTTACTTTTATTTATTTATGCACGCAAGAACTGGGGTACAGGTCAGAGGTGCAGAGAGTGAGAGGATTCACCAGAGACAGAGTGGGGAGCAGAGCAGGTGTATCTACTGAAATACACTGCTGAGGGGAGCAGTGGGTGAGGCAGGAGAGGTCTGCTGCACAATGTGAGTCAGCTCCCTGGCCAGCATCGAACTCATGCTGCAGTGGCTGGTGATGGCTTGGTAACGCTGAGGCTTTAACCCCTGTACCACCAGGGAGGCCCAGAGCAGTTACTTTTGATATGATATTTGAAAAGTCTTCATAACAAAGTAGGCAAAAAACTCATGTGGGAAAAATCAGTCATTTAGTTAACAGTTCTTCATTATTGACCACATGTCAGGCACGGAAAGAATATATTACATTTAGAATAGTTGGTGAAAGTTTCGGAAGTGATAATGAATTTAAGCTAGAAGAAATGTTAGTATATCATGAATTTCCAGTCACTTCCTCTAGAATCTCAGTATAGGCCACTTTATGCCTTTTCATTTGATTGATTACATTTTCTAATTTTCTTAATTTCTGGAAATTTACTCTCAGTTCTCCACAGACCTTCAACTCTCTCAGGTCTAGTTCCATGTGAAGTCATTAGATTATAATTCAGTGACAGTGACTGATCTCTCGTTTTGGAAGTGATACTTCTGGAAATAAAAATAACCCTGCTCAAAAGTACAACCTTAGATTAACAACTCAAAGTAAGAGAAACAGTCTTCAGGTAACTGAAGGGACCATTCAGTTGAGAACAGAAATGTCAACAGAAGCTTGGACTTTATTGATTTTTTTTCATGACTGTTATTTAGTTCCTGGTGTCTGAAATATCCTCTTCTTTGTCTGTCAAAGTCTTGCTAATTCTTCAAGGTCCAGTTGAAAGGTTACCTCCTCTGTGCAATCTTTCCCTCTATCCCTTTTATTCCATCACACTATTTTTTACTGATAATTCTAAAATTCTGCCTATATCCCCATTATTTCCATATTATTAATTATTACACTTTAAGTCTTTCGGAGCAAAGGCACGTCATCTGTATCTTTAAGCTCCTTTTAGCTTCTGCTATCATATTTTGCACAAGAAGTGAATCAAATGGTAATTGAATTTAACTACCTCCCCTTTGAAAACGGTTTTCTGAACTAGGTATGTATACATTAGGATGTTTTAATATTGTTCTCTTTAAAATAAGAGCTAAAACTATTTTAAGCACTATAAGACTGATGGTGCCTTGGTTTTATTTTTCCTTTATGACATTGATTTAAAAATATCACCCTGGGGCCTCCCTGGTGGCGCAGTGGGTTAAGCAACGCACTATGAAGCAAACCGCAACCACTGCAGCACGAGTTCGATCCCTGCTGCCGGCCAGGGAGGGGACCCACATGGCGCGGCAGACCTCTCCTGCTGTGCCCGCTGCTCCCCTCAGCAGTGTACTTCTGTTATCTGCCTGTTCTGCTCCCTGCTCTCTGTGGTGAATCCTCTTACCCCCCTCCCCCACACCTCTGGCCTGTACCCCAGTGCTTGTATGCATAAATAAATAAATCTTTAAAAAAAAATATATCACCCTATTTTATATTTTAAATATTTAACCTTATTCTGTTTCCCTCCTTTGCAGTTAATTTTCCCTCTTCATTCTGCACATCTTACACATACTCTTTAGTAAAACACATCAACAGTTCTGGCCTGACTGGACCTTCTTTGTTTTCAGCACTGTGATGTGTACAAAAGGAGACTGAAGGGAAGTAGAAGATGAAATACTTTCCCGGGGCTTTAGTTGCCTTAGAATTATAACAAATCTGGGGAGTCTCTACCACCCTCTATCACAACAAACCATTGTACAGATCACTGCAAGGTGTGGGTGCCAGATGACTGGATGTTGATGGAATATCAAAGAAGGAAAATGAAGGGGGTGATTAGCATATCTCCCCCTTCCAGGCTCACGGTGACAGAGGCACATTATCTATATTCCAGAATACTGAACATTTTATCTCAGGGACAGAAGCGGAGAGGACTAGAGCAAAATAGGAATGACCAAATACGCCTAAAGTCTTCTATTTGAGGTCATTTTTAACTGTTTTCTAAATACATTTCCTACTGCAATAAGATGAAGGAAAAAAACCTCAAATCTTTGTGTTAGTGATAACAAAGACTCATGATTTAGTGGGGAGAAAAGACTTTTGGGAAATGCTATGTATAATGTCAGCTCTAACGCCAAGAAATAACCCTTTACCCATCTGAATATCAATTTTTACATCTATAGCAGTTAAAAATTATTTTTTCAGAATTATTTCATGTGAATTATCTAAGTGTACCTTTAAAGACTAGGATTATTTAGCTCAGCTTAATAAAATTCTCGAAAGTCTATTTTGTGCCAGGTTCTTTGCTCATTGTATGTGCATGTATGTGTGCATGCTCTGCACATGTATGTGCTTGCATGTTTTCAAGGATGTTGTGGAGAGAAAGAGATTTAAGACATGAAGACTGCCTGATGCAGGTGCCGACAAGTCAATGGCAAATACACACCGTCTAAGGTGGATTTTGTTAATAGTAAATCAATTTCTCATACTGTAACAGGGTTGTCCCAGGAAAAGGGGAAGTTCCAAAATCCTGGTTCCGCCCTAAGTGGGTGGAGCTGAGGAGGAAAAAGAGATTTCTGCAGAAAAGGGAGAGGAAAAAAAGGAAGATGGAGAGCAGGAAGGAGACCCGGAGGAGGCACGTGGAGCAGAGGGACAGGTGAAGAAACTGCGCTTGCTTTTTGGTCCTGGACTGGTTGGAACAGATGTGGGTGAGAAACCCGTGGGGAGGGTCACAATGGCAGTTTTCATCTTAATTTTAATTTTGCTCTTTTCCTCCCAGATTTGTCTGACTCTTTCTGACCCTTTTCTATGGGTCGCTACTGAAAGGTCCTTTGGACGTGTGGCAGCTTTTGGGCCTTGCTTTGGGTCGATACCATTTGGCTGGACTTTTACCCTCAAGGAGATGGGTAACTTTGGATGCTTAACTTAGTCACTATGTTCTTTATCCTTTCTGTATTGTACCTTAATTGTATTAAAGTTCCTTTCCATTAAAGGTTGTATATGTTTGTCTTAATGCGGCAGATGGCAAAACCCATTCAGAGAGGGCAGGCTTGGGGGTTCTGGGGTGCTTCTCTCCCTGCCCTGTAACAATACCACGTTTGCAACTACTTTCCAAATTTCCTTTCATTTTAGTTGTTTTTACGTGTTTTACTGTCCATTCTCTTTGACTGGAATCTATTATATTTTATGATTTTTCCCCTAAATTTTTAGGGAACTATTTTTCTATGGAAGTGATAAGATCACACATTTTTTTAATGATTTGACTAAAATTTAATTCTGTACTTCAAGTGCTGTTAAAATTACTTCTAAACTCCACTTTTTGGGATGTGTACAAAATAGAGGAACGTGTAGGTTAAAAGAACTGCTTGGATATTTTAGGAAAGCAATTTAACACATTACAGAAATTCAGCTAAAGAAAAATTGGTTGGGCACCATTCTGCAATGTGATAATAATGACTAAATAGAATAGTGCAGCAAAAAATTTTGACACTGTACTGCGTCTGTAGAAAATATTCAACTACTGTGGGCCTCCCTGTTAGTGCAAGGGGGTAAGTCGCAGCACTATGAAGCTATCTGCAGTCACTGAAGCACAAGTTCGAACCCCAGCCAGGGAGCTGACCCACATGGTGCAGCAGACCTCTCCTGCCTCACCCGCTGCTCCCCTCAGCAGTGTATTTCAGTCAATCTGCCTGTTCTGCTCCCCACTTTGTCTCTGGTGTATCTCTCACCACCATCCCCATCCCGCACCTCTGACCTGTACCCCAGTTCTTGTGTGCATAAGTAAATAAATCTTTTTTTTTTTTAATTTGGGGAGTGCCTCAATCTTTTTTAAAGATTTATTTAATTATGCATACAAGAGTTGGGATACAGGCCAGAGTCGCAGGAGGTGAGAAGACTCACCAGACAGAGTGGGGAGCAGAACAGGCAGACCGACCGAAACACACTGCTGAGGGCAGCAGCGGGCGAGGTAGGAGAGGTCTGCTGCGCCATGTGGGTCCCCTCCCGGGCCGGCAGCAGGGGTCAAACTCGTGCTGCAGTGGCTGCAGTTTGCTTCACAGTGCGTTGCTTAACCCGCTGCGCCACCAGGGAGGCCCCATAAATCTTTTTAAAAAAGAAAATATTCAACTATTTATTGCACTTGAATCTCAGGGAGGATACTCACAATGACTTTTGAGACCACTTGAGGTTCTACACTTTCAGAAGATCATATGTGGTGCCTTCTACTCAACCCTGAGAGAAATGGTAGCAAAAACAAGCAGCTATCCCAAAGGATGTATGTAAAAATTATGCCTCCATTTTTACACTTCTCTAAATGTTATTCTAAATTATGTAGTTTCTATTTAAGTATAACTACTTAAGATAATTACTTAAATATAGTGCTAGTATCACTGATATTTAATGATAGCATTTCATGTATAACAATGATAGCATTTAATGAGATTATGTAGCTGCCTACAGGGTAACATAACTGAGTGAAAATATCCACCAGATCTTCACCGAGACCAGTTTTATTCATTCATTCCATATTTGTGTCAAATTCTATGAATACAGCCAGCAACCAGTGATGGGGCGAAATTCTGGAGACACCAGCATTAAACAGTGAATTACAAAATAATTATTGAAATGCAATTGTGGGAAGTGTGTCAGAGAAGTAAGGCGTCTAAGAGGGTACACGTCCGATGCCCCAGGGGGATTTTTGGACCTGATATCGCCACTGAGGCACCATCACTCATCATCCACCTATCCAACCTCTCCTAAAGGTGATACCAATGCCTTGAAGAGCGGAACAGTAGATGTTCCCTTCAGGGTGTTATAGGCACTTTGTCATCCCAACTGATGGGTGAGGTAACTGACTGTCGGGGGGCAGCAGGGAGGAGGGTGGGAGAACAAGAGGGAAATTCATTCAATATGAAAAATACCAGGTGGGCCTCCCTGGTGGCGCAGTGGGTTAAGCAACACACTATGAAGCAGACCTCAGCCACTGCAGCATGAGTTCGATCCCTGCCGCCAGTCCGGGAGGGGACCCACATGGCACAGCAGACCTCTCCTGCTGTGCCTGCTGCTCCCCTCAGCAGTGTGCTTCCGTTGATTTGCCTGTTCTGCTCCCCGCTCTCTGTGGTGAATCCTTTCACCCCCCCACACACACACCTCTGGCCTGTACCCCAGTGCTTGTGTGCATAAATAAATAAATCTTAAAAAAAAAAAAAAGAAAAATACAAGGTGATCATCACAATTGAATTTTTGAACAGACTCAGGAATAGTCAAAGAAGAGTTTTAAAATGAGGTTTTTTTTTTTAATATTAGACTTACTTTATACACCATCAAATAAAGTGATAACAGAGGACAGAAAGGAAAGAATTTTTTTAAAGTTTAAAGGAGTGCGAAAATTTCAGAGACTTAACGGAACTTTTGGAAAAGAACTGAAAGGACAAAAGGAAAATATAGGACAATATTTCAAATTGTTGTGGGACAATTTGTGGTTATTCAAATTAATGTACTATGTCCTTTTGTGGTTATTATTCGACTGAGTGCCTTAAATGTGCTAGAGGATGTGGCAGGTGCTAAGAATGGAAGGGTGAACAAAACCAGACCTCATTCCAGTTTCACGGAGTGTAGCAAATCATAAAATAAATAAGTCACAGGAAGAAACGTATCATTAAAATTAGATTCAACTGGTTTACACTGGATAAGGAGAGGTATAGATGGGCCTATGAGACAACAAAACAGACTATACACACCTGATCCATGTCCTGGGGCAGTAGGGAAGTGATTTCAGGGTGAAACGTGAAGAAACAGGGTTCACTAGTGCGGATGGAATGTTCCAGGGAGCGGAAGTGCCCTGTGCAGAGGCCTTGCGGCTATAAGGAGCAGGATGCATGGGAGAAAAGAAATGACATTCTGTATGACTCGTGCTGAGAAGAATAGACTGGAGGGAACACAGGGTCAGGCTGACAGGAGCCAGCAGATGACATGTGGGATGTGAGTATTTGCCCTAAAGGCAATGGCGGTCTGTTAAAGAGCTTTACATAGGGCTTCCCTGGTGGTGCAAGGGCTTAAGTCACAGCACTATGAAACTATTCGCAGCCACTGCCACACGAGTTCAATCCCCAGCCAGGGAGCTGACCCACATGGCACAGCAGACCTCTCCTCTCTCGCCCGCTGCTCCCCTCAGCAGTGGGTTTCAGTAGTCTGCCTGTTCTGTTCCCCACTCTGTCTCTGGTGAATCCTCTCACCCTCTCACACCTATGGCCTACACCCCAGTTCCTCTACGCAAAAATAAAGAGCTTTAAATAATGGATGCTAGGATCTGCTTTGAATTTTATTTTATTTTTTTTTTAAAGATTTATTTATTTATGCACACAAGCACTGGGGTACAGGCCAGAGGTGTGTGTGTGGGGGGGGGAGGGGTGAGAGGATTCACCACAGAGAGCAGGGAGCAGAACAGGCAGATCACCGGAAGCACACTGCTGAGGGGAGCAGCGGGTAAGGCAGGAGAGGTCTGCTGCACCATGTGGGTCCCCTCCCTGGCCGGCAGCAGGGATCGAACTCGTGCTGCAGTGGCTGCGTTTTGCTTCATAGTGTGTTGCTTAACCCACTGCGCCACCAGGGAGGCCCTGCTTTGAATTTTATAAGTATCAACACTGTTGCTTGGGAATAACAAACTGGAAAGAGTTTGAGTGGAATCAGGAAGACCCTCTGGAACGGCCCGATGATGAGGACGTGTGAGCGGGTACAGTGGTGGTGGCGACGGTGGAGAGAAAAAGGCAGACTGGACATACATTTAGGAGGTAAAGTTGTCCGAACGGGAAGCAAGCTTCTTGCTCATGTAACTGGGTGGGTGTTGGTCTCATGTCCAGCAGGAAATCCTGAAAGTGAACCTGATGTGTCTTTGAAACAGCCCAGTGGAGATGCTGAGTCAGCAGCTGGATGTTTGTGCCTGGAAATCAAGTAAATTATCAGGGCCCGAGATAAAAATCTGAGCGTCACTGAGCTGTGGTCCTAACTAAGCTGCCTCAGGACAGGCGGGATGTGGACACAGTACAGTGTGTGGGACTATTCTTGAGAAATTCTGGCCTTCTGAGGGTAGGAGAACAAGGTTGAGAAGGAGACAGAAAGGGAGAGCTCCTGAGGCAGCTCCGTTTCTCAACTCCCACTCTCTCATGTTCTACAGACTCTGAGTCATTCATATCTTGAGACAAATCTAGGTGTTTATTTTGCACTGCTCTAAACTCTTCACTGAACAAAGATATGTTGATTTACAAAGTATAGATTACAATTCTGTTCCAAGTTTTAAAATATTGCAAATTTCCTTTCCCTGAGTTATAGTGAGATTCATCACCTCTTCTTTTTCTTATATAGTTAGATGAGAGTCCCCCTAAAATAGAGAGGGGTTGGGTGACAGAAAGGGGAGAAAGTTTCCAGGTCCAATTTCCAGCCTCACGACTCTTTCCCTTCTCTTTCCACCTCCTGGGACTGTAACAAGGTGGTCCCCAGAAAAAAGGGGGGGTTCCAGGTTCCCTGCCCCATGAAAGGGAGGGTGGAGCTGAGGATGGAGGAGAAGGAGCTCAAAAGGAGACTGAGGGAAGGAGGAAGCAGGATGGAGAATGAGAAGGAGACCTGGAGGAGGCACGTGGAGCAGAGACATGTGAAGAAGCTGCACTTGCTTCTGGTCCTGGACTGGTTGGAACAGATGTGGGTGAGAGACCCGTGGGGAGGGTCACAATGGCAGCTTTTATCTTGGTTTTGATTTTGCTCTTTTCCTCTCAGACTTGTTGACTGCTTCTAACCCTTGTCTATGGGTCCCCACCGGAAGGTACTTTAGACTGTGGCTGGATTTCGGGTCTTGCTTTGGGCCAATCCTGTTTAAGTGGACTTTTACCCACAAGAGGGTGGATAACTTCAGGTGCTTGATTTAGAAACTATATTCTTTGTCTTGTCGTTATTGCACACTTATTGTTTTAGAGTTCCTTTCCATTAAAGGTCTATATGTTTTGTCTCAATGTGGTGGATGGCAGAAACTGTGTAGAGCAGGCAGACTTGGGGGTTCTGGGGTGCCCTTTTCCCTGTCCTCTAACAGGACCTGATCATAATTCCCCCAGGATAATTGCTTTTTAAAAAATATTTGTTTTTATTTGCTTATGCCTATAAGAACTAGGATGTAGGCCAGAGACGCAGGGGGCGAGAGGATCCACCAGAGACAGAGTGGGGAGCAGAGCAGGCAGATTGACTGAAATGCACAGCTGAGGGGAGCAGCGGGCGAGACAGGAGAGGTCTGCTGCGGCATGTGGGTCAGCTCCCTGGCCAGGGATCGAACTCGGGCCATAGTGGTGGGCCTTCAAGGTGGAAGTGCTGAGACTTAACTCCTAGGCCATCAGGGAGGCCCATCCCAGGATAATTTCTTAAAGTAGAAATACTCATGTCATCTGCAGAGAGACTCAAGCAGCAAAGATAGTCTGCACTCTGAGCATCTAGGATGAAGAACATCTGAGGATGAATCATTCAAGGAATGGAGATCACCTTTTGCCTCTTCTGAGTATGTGGAACAAAGACTCAAGAATCACTACTGTTGATTTGCTCCTGGGTTGAAATCACCAAGTGGGAAGGAGGTGAAACCTTGGTTTCACCAAAGTCAGGGACGACATTTCAAGGAGAAGGCCAAGGGAGATATGACCTCAAATATGCCTACCCAGTTGAGATCGTTTTAGTGGGAGTTGTTTGTGTTTGGGGGTGAATGGGAGGAAAGTGTTTTAAAATGAATTTTGGAGTAAGTGAGGAGTGAAAAAAATATAGAGATTATAAAGTTACAGATGAATTTAGAAAGAGAAAGAGAGACAAGGCTGAAAAAAGACAGAAGATCTGAGAAAGGGTTTTGTTTTCGATTTTGACTAAGAGGAGAGAATCTGGAGCATTTCAGACTTCTCTGGCAAGGATTCCTTTGAGAGAGTGAGGTGGATATTCCTGGAAAGAAAAGGGATAAAGAGTGAGTAATGGAGGTAACATTCCAGAGAAAGAAGGTGAGAATGGGCGCAAGGCTCCTGGGGTGCAGGCCTTAAGGAGTGGGAGGGGAGGGGGGCCCAGGAGCAGGAGATGGGCAAGAAAGAAGGACTTCTTTCTTGAAAGGTCCTTTCTTTCAAGGTCCTTCTTGAAAGAAGGATTGGGTCTTGTAATCTCAAAAAGGAGTGAAGTGAAATAGTTTTAAGACTGCATAAAATTTTAGATTGCCAGTTCATGGAGGTGAAAGGTTATGTCTACATTATATTTGTGTGTTGTAAACAATAAATGTGTGTTAAACTGAACTGGTAAAATCCTACCATTTCTTAAATCTCCAGGAAGTGAGTATTAAAACCTAAATCCTATGCCCTATGGTTTATGATACAACGTATAGAACTTCCTTAGCCCATTGAGGGAATACATTTTAGATGTATAAATGTTAATATAATGAAGTCTTCCTATCATTTATACAATTTTATTTAAATTTTATTTTAGTTGAATTTAAGAAAGTATGTCTGGCCTGAATGTGGAATTTAATTTTAGTTGTCTATTTGCCTCAGGCTAGTGATTTAAGCAAGTCCCAAATTGGCATATTGGCACTTTTTACAAAATGTTTATGTTTGTAGAGACATTTTATATTTAGTGCATAGAAACTTATTTTATTTCATGGTATTCAAGGTAGATCCATAAATGAGGAAGAATTACACATCAGAGCACACATACTATAAAACAACTAAAAGTTGTTTAGGGTAAACGTTTCATTGTTTTGTGTTATATGTGTTCTAATTTTCCCCTCTTATGGTTTTTTGACTCTTGCTTGTCAGGTATTATTGTTTTCTATTACTATTATTATTAATGCTTTGGGCATTGGCAGGTACTCAAAATCATTACATCTGTGGTTATTCCACATCTCAGTTTCATCTGAATGTTAAATCACCCTCAAAGGTTGTTTATTATGTTTTATACTTCACTACCATGCATTTATTTCTTAAATACATTTTGATTTAGCTTAGTGAGATTCATTAATTTTTGAAAAATAACGTGACAATTATCACCCGTGTTGTGACATAGGAAGTTCAATACTCAGTCTTTCTCATTTGCACATTCACACACTATCTTTTCCTTAGGTGACTTCAAGCAAGGAACATTAAGCTATAATTTATTTGTTTTGCATCCCAACATGCAATACTTTTGTGAATAATAATATTGTCTTTGACTGAGTGTTTATTCTATGAAAGTATTTTTCTTATTCCTAATCTTATTTTGTCCCTGCAAAATACTGTTCTTGTCCAGGTGAAGAAATTGAGGTTTAGTAAGTAGATGACTTGCTCCTAATCATCCACCTAGAGTCTCAGTTATAAAAAAAGAAATCTTACATGCAATTTCCAAAGAGAACCTATTTCATAAGTGGGTGAAGAGTAGTGATGTAACAGGGTGGTCCCAAAAAAAAGGGAAAGTTCCCAAAATCCTGGTTCCGCCCTAAGTGGGTAAAGCTGAAAATAAAAAAATTTCTGCAAAAAAAAAAAAAAGAGAAGAAAGGAAGATGGAAAACAACAAAAAAACCTGGAAAAAACATGTGAAGCAGAGGAACATGTAAAAAAACTGTGCTTGCTTTTTAGTCTTAAACTGGTTAAAACAAATATAGGTAAAAAACCCGTGGGGAGGTTAGCAATAGCAGTTTTCATCTTGATTTTAATTTTGCTCTTTTCCTCCCAGATTTGTCTGACTCTTTCTGACCCTTTTCTATGGGTCTCTACTGAAAGGTCCTTTAAA
>JAGFMF010011641.1:633277-648954 GCA_019455555.1 Galemys pyrenaicus | reverse complement strand
ACCCACTGCGCCACCAGGGAGGCCCTTTTTTTTTTAAAAAAAAAAAAAATTTATTTATGCATACAAGAGCTGGGGTACAGGCCAGAGGTGTGGGGGGGTGAAAGGATTCACCAGAGATAGGAGGTGGGGAGCAGAACAGGCAGATCTACTGAAGTACACTGCTGAGGGGAGACAGGAGAGGTCTGCTGTACCACATGGGTCAGCTCCTGGCTGGAGATTGAACTCATGCTGCAGTGGCTGCGGATAGCTTCATAGTGCTGAGACTTAACCTTGCACCACCAGGGAAACCCCAATTTTTTATTTTTTAGTTAAAGAACACTACATTACAACATGTGTTTCAGGTGTGCCACTGTGAATCAACGCGTAAGTATTGTACAACATGGCTTCACCACTGTTCTTTTTTTTTTTAAATTTATTTATTTATGCATACAAGCACTGGGGTACAGGCCAGAGGTGTGGGGGTGGTGAAAGAATCCACCAGGCAGAGCAGGATGCAGAACAGGCAGATTGACAGAAACACACTGCTGAGGAGAGCAGCGGGCACAGCAGGAGAGGTCTGCTGCACCATGTGGATCCCCACCCTGGCCAGCGGCAGGGATCGAACTTGTGCTGCCGTGGCTGCGGTCTGCTTCATAGTGCTTAACCCACTGCGCCACCAGGGCGGGCCCACCACTGTTCTTATGCTCCTGACATAGTATATAAGCCAGGAGCCTGTCCTAGCACAGAGATTGCAGGCAACCATTGTGTGTCCCATCCTTAACATACCACAGAAAGCTTCAAACATAAAGATACTACCAAATTCTATTATTAATACCGTTAGTATCCAAGAAAATGAGGATAATACATTGTTAAAAAAATTCAGAGAACAAAAGAGTGGTTTTGAAAATTAAAATAATATATGACAAAGTTAAGAATATCGGGGCCTCCCTGGTGGCGCATGTGGTTAAGCACCGCACTATGAAGCAAACTGCAGCCACTGCAACGGAGTTTGATCCCCCGCCAGGGAGATGACCCACATGGCTCAGCAGACCTCTCCTGCTTTGCCCACTGCTGCCCTGAGCAGTGTGTTTCGGTCATTCTGCCTGTTCTGCTCCCCATTCTGTCTCTGGTGAGTCCTCTCACCTCCTGCGACTCTGGCCTGTACCCCAGCTCTTGTATGCATAAATAAATAAATCTTTTTAAAAAAATGATTTTAGGTTGGGTCTGTAAATTTGTTGTGTAAAATATTCCATAAACTTGTAGTAATGGAGTACGACAGTTTCACTTTTGAGAGGAGGGTTAGATAAAATTTAAACCCATCTAAGGAACTATACATTTACATACTGCCTTCTGCAATTGGGGAAGAACTTCTCCAGTTCATTTTTGGCCTACTGTGTGAAGTGAGTGAGGTGATACCTAGTAGTATAACAGAAAGAGAAGCAAACATGAATAAGTCGTTGATTTACTTTATTTATGCATACAGGAACTGGGGTACAGGCCAGAGGTGTTGGGGGTAGAAGGATTCACCAGAGACATAGTGGGGAACAGAACAGGAGGATAAACTGAAACACACTGCTGAGGGGAGCAGCGGGCGCAGCAGAAGAGGTCTGCTGTGCCATGTGGGCCACTCCCCTGGCCGGCAGCAGGGATCGAACTCGTGCTGCAGTGGCTGCAGTTTGCTTCATAGTGCGGTGCTTAACCCACTGCGCCACCAGGGAGGCCGCTGTTGTTTTGTTAAGTAGAGGTGTGCTGGAGCAGAAGAAGTGCTAAACTAGGGGGCACAAAACCTACACTCTACTTTCACACTGCTACTTTATATTGTACTTTTGGGCAAGTTATGTATTTATTTAATAAATAAATAAAAATGTATTTATTTATGCATACAAGAACTGTGGGGTACAGGCCAATGGTGACTCACCAGAGGCAGAGTGGTGAGCAGAACAGGCAAATCTACTGACATACACTGCTGGGGGGAGCAGCAGGCGAGTCAGAAGAGGTCTTATGTGCCATGTGGGTCCCCTCCCTGGCAGGGGATCGAACTTGTGCTTCAGTGGCTGCCTATAGCTTCATAGCACTGTGCTTAAGCCCTTACGCTACCAGGAAGGCCCTGGGCAAGTAATTTATTTTCCTTATTTTTATTTTTGTAAAAGATCTTATTTATTTTTGCATAGAAGAACTGGGGTGCAGGCCATAGGTGTGGGGTTGGGGGGTGGGGAGCAGGCTGTATGTTTGAGAGGATTCACCAGACAGAGTGGGGAGCAGAACAGGCAGGACTACTGAAACACACTGCTGAGGGGAGCAGCGGGCGAGGCAGGAGCAGTCTGGTCTGCTGCGTCATACGGGTCACCTCCCAGACCAGGATGGAATTCAGGCCGTTGTAGTGATAGTGCAGAGACTTACCCTCTCGGCCACCAGGGAGGCCCTATTTTCCTCATTTTTGAAAAGGGATGTTGTGAGGCCAAATGAGATCATGTTTCACAAAGGCAACTTACAAAGTATAAAGTACCTTGTGCTTACAAATGAATAACGAAATGTCAGAACTTGGATGGGACTTGCATTAGGGGTTTTGGCTCTTACAAATACTGTGACAAGGATCAGACTTATGCTGGGGGTGGGGGGTGGGGGGGAGCTTCCAAACCTTCTGGTCTTGTGCCAGCTCATCACTGATTTTTAAAATTTCTTGCTTAGTCTTTATTTCAAAAATTTGGGGGGTATAGATAACATACCAAATTTCACACTAATTAGTGTATATGTAATAGACTTATTTGATGAAGTAAAGTCTGGAGACTAGACTTCTGAAGGTAGCGTGTCCAAGCAACCCAAGCCCTCAACAAAACATCTTCAACAAATGTGTTACAGGGCAACGCTAATATAAAATGGGTTTGCCTGGCTGGGTCCTCACCCATGCGCTCGAATGGCACTTATAATGCCCCAACTGCAGGCACACACAACAAAGGTAAATATGAATAACACAAGGGGAAGAGAGGGATACAGATCTGTAAATATCCTACCAGTTCCTCGGAGCTGGAACTCAACATTGCGCTGAGAGCTGGCTCCCTAGGAAAAAGCGCTCCCCCAAGGCCCACGTGTCTGCTTTTATACTCAGCTGGCTGCTCAACTCCACCCTCAGTTCCCAGTGATCCGCTCTTTGGGATTTGTAGTTCTTGGATCTTGTAGGTCTGGAATGGGGGTTGAAGTCCATAACCTATTTGTGTAATTCATTCAGGAGGGTCTTTCCCCCTAACAATTGGAGGTCCTGATGAGGTCCAACCTCAAGGGGGCATCGAACCAACTTAGCACCTTCACTGAGAATTCTAGGGAACCACACTTTGAAATCAAGATTTTTTGTCTTCCAATGACTTTGACAAAAGTTAGAACTCTGATGAACATGCAAAATTTTTTTAAAAAAGATTTATTTATTTATGCATACAAGAACTGGGGTACAGGCCAGAGGGGATGAGAGGATACACCAGAGACAGAGTGGGGAACAGTGGGTGAGACAGGAGAGATCTGCTGCTTCATGTGTGTCTCCTCCCTGGCCAGGGATTGAACTTGTGCTGCAGTGGCTGCAGATAGCTTCATAGTGCGGTGCTTAGCCCCTTGCGCCACCAGGGAGGCCCCAAACATGCAAGATTTTTATGCATTTTTTTTTTTTTTAAGAACTTTTCAACAGACCATGGCAATTGCTTAGTGAATTTGTTTGCCCAGAACAATTTACCCAAATTCCACAGAAGAGACTACTGTAGCCTCTTGGTTTGCATCCACAACTTGCCTCCTCTGTGTCCTGTCACCAGATGGCAAGGTAGTATAACACACCTGTTTCCCCAGACATTACACTCTGTAATTTTCTTCTAGACACAACAGGAAGTATAGAAGTTGTTGCTGGCTTTCACCTTCTAGTAAGTTCTAGAAAATTCAACAAGTTGTTAATATCTGCTAACAATTTCAAATACCTTTTCAAAACTCTTTTCGGGAAATAAGTAGTAACATCTTTTTAAAGGCAGGTAGAAATTCAGAGTTATAACAGACACAGTTTATAAGTAATTAACAGAACACCTATTCTGGATATTTCAGATTTATTAGATTTTTATGTTTATAGATCCCTTTTTATATACTTTGGAGTGCAGTCCTGAGTATAAAAGATATACAAACTCATTGGAGAAATTAGAGAAAAAAATAAAAAGACAGGGAAAAGATATTCCTTAAATCCTACCACACAGTAGCAACATTTAAACATTTAGGTATATGTTTAGTTGGTTTTTGTGCATGTTTTTATAAAAAATTCTGTTATACAAATTTGTATGTGACTTCTTAAAAAAGATTTATTTATTTATGCATACAAGAACTGGGGTGCAGGGCAGAGGTCCAGGGGGTAAGAGGATTCACCAAAGACAGAGCCGGGAACAGAACAGGTAGACTGACTGGGACACACTGCTGAAGGGAGGAGCTGGCGGGCAGGAGAGGTCTGCTGCGCCATGTGGATCAGCTCCCTGACAGGGGATCGAACTTGTGCTGCAGTTAGCTTCATAGTGCTGCGACTTAAACCTTGCGCCACTAGGGAGGCCCCCTACATGTGACAGTTTGTCATTTAACAGCTTAGAATATTTATTATCTTGTGCCATTAAAGATATTTTAAAATTGGGCCTCCCTGGTGGCGCAGTGGGTTAAGCAATGCACTGTGAAGCAAACCGCAGCCACTGCAGCATGAGTTCGATCCCTGCCTCCAGCCAGGGAGGGGACCCACATGGCACAGCAGACCTCTCCTGCCTGGCCCGCTGCTCCCCTCAGCAGTGTGTTTCAGTCAGTCTGCCTGTTCTGCTCCCCACTCTGTCTCTGGTGGATCCTCTCAGAGCCCCACACCTCTGGCCTGTAAACCAGTGCTTGTGTGCATAAATAAATAAATCTTTGATAAATAAATATAAAGAAAAAAGGTGCTAATGGCAGCCCACAAATTTGATTCTGAGGTTCCAGGAGTCAAAGCAAACTAGTGCTAAGACACAGTTCCCTTGTCATGAAACCTAGGTTCAGCTCGGAATTGTAGTACCTGGTGTTGAAACGAGGAGAAATCTTTACAAAAGAGAGGTGAGGGGATGGTGCTGTGGATTATGCAGAAGCCTGAGTCAGGAGGTCAGATTCCAGTGTTGGGTTTGTCATTAACCAGCAGTGCAAACCCAGCAAGTCATCTAATCACTCTTACAACTTTTATTTCTGTAACTGATGTGCCACTAGGATTACCAAGGCAAATAAGAAGTTTGTGTCCTTAAGGATCATAGATCTCAGAGTGGGGAAGTGGGAGAGAAGCTATAGGCTGCTGTTTGGGTACAGGGCAGGAAAGCTGGAATAGAATGATGGAAGGGATGTCAATGAGTTAACTCATGCAGCACCTGTGACTTTTTAGTTAATCCACACACCGAACCGCACCTTCTATACAATTCCACTATGTTTGTCAAAATCCAGCTATCTCCAAATGTTAAAATTTTACAGGACTGAACTGACTCAAGTATTGGTAAAATAACTGGAGCTGGGAATGGTGATTATATAAAAAATAAAAATTGAACATGAACTTTATAGAAACATGTGTCATAGTCTCACTGTTATAATGTTGGCCGTTTTGCAAGCTCTGTTCCATCAGAGTTCTTTTTCAATTGTATGTACTGCTGGAAAGTCAGCTCTGTTTTGTCCTTTCCCTACATCTACTGGTGTTCTTCTGAAAAATAAGCACTCCTTCTAGAATCTCTAACGAACTCTCCACCTTCCACGTTATTATTGTAGATCTTCCTTTGCTATTTCACCTCCACATTTAAAATATTAATATTTATTTGACATTTATTTTCTTCAATCAATTAAACTCTGTAACTTTTTTTTCCTGAAGAACATGCTCAGATTTTTCATTTGCTTTGTTCTTCTGGATAAGGAACCCTACCCCATTCTGGTAAACTCATTTGGGGTCCTCATGTGGTCCTCTTCTTTCCCACACCAGCTTCTAGTTATTCTCTTCCATCTTTACATTATTAACTTCTCAGATGATTTGACTCTTATAAATCCTCTAATAGTTCTGTTATTTTCCAGAGAAAATAACTAATTTGTTCTTAGCAGAAAATTAAAAAGACCTTTACCTGAATGTTCCATTCAAGCAGGTTTTATTTCACACATTCTCTCTTTTCACATAATCTTTGTTTTTCAGATCTGAGCCCTGCCTTTGGTCACTGTGATTTTTCTCTCCTTTTAAGACTCAGAATTCTCCAGGGGGTCCTTTAATATTTATCTTTGTATTTTCTTAATATCATAACCCACACATGTACTCTTTCTCATTTCTTGTATAAAAATTCATTTTTCTATTTTTATTTTTTTAAGATGTATTTATTTCTGTATACAAGAACTGGGGTACAGGCCAGAGGTGCAGGAGGTGAGAAGATTCACCAGAGCCAGAGTGGGGAAACAGAACAGGGGGATCTATTGAAACCCGCTGCTGAGGGGAGCAGCGGGTGAGACAGGAGAGGTCTGCTGCGCCACGTGGGTCAGCTCCCTGGCTGGTGGTCAAACTTGTGCTACAGTAGCATGCTGTGCCTTAACCTCTTGCACCACCAGGGAGGCCCCTTATATAAAAATTCATTTGTTTTGCTCTCCAATTAAGTTGTGAGTCCCGAGGACAGAGACACCTGTGGTAGGCCTTCCTCTGTGACTCTTTCTGTCCATCCCCCTCTCTCCTCTGGCTCCAGTTAACTTATCTGAATGGAATTGTCCTTTTTTTTTTTTTTAATGGTATTGCTTTCCTGATCACCGGATTGGCTGAGGAGTAGGTTTATAATCCAGACTGGACCAATCACAATAGCCCACTTCCAGATTACAGTGATTGGCCCACTGAGGGACACGTGACCCTAATGTGGCCAGATCCTGTCTCAAGAATTGACAGAAAAACTATTTTTCCATTATATATAGGAACTGTCAGGAGAGCCTGAACCTGCTCGGCACTGGGAGAGTAGCTGAGAAGCAAAGAATTCTTTGTTCATTCCTCTTCTTGCCATTCTGAGATTTAATTATCCTACTATTTACTCAGTTCCGATAGCTACTGCAGTATCCTTTCAATAAACTTCCCCCCACCCTTTTATTTGTTTCATAGGCTTGGGCTGGGTTTATGTCACTTCCAGCCCAAGAGGCCTATAATTCGTGTAATACTTTACATACTTTGAAATCCTTTTGCACAGACCTGTAAAATAGTAACCCCAACACGTGGTATGCCTCCGGCATAGATGGGCAGTGATCTTAACTTCAAAGGAGCTATAGAAGAAAACTTTTATTGCCAAACACTTTACATTTTTGCCCTACGATTCTTCCTAATTCATTTATGCCATTCAGTCTTTCAGTTACAACCTGAAAGCTGAGTCGAGTGAATTTATTTCCTCTTCTAGCAAGGCCAACTCCTGCTTCTCTACAGTTACTAATTCTTTTCCTTGCTTTTGGTGCCAGCCAGGCACGGAGCAGTTTCTCTATGATTCTGGCAAATGGGTCAAGGAGGAGTCCTGGCGCCTTCGGGGGTTTTTTCCAGCTTTTCTTACTTCATTCTATCAGAGGTGACCAGGTACATGGCAGGCAGGGTGCTTGGGGGCCAGGAGGCTGGCAGGCCTCCTGCTGCATCTTCACTCTCTGAGCTCTCCTGCTCTTTCTTTTTTAAAAAAGATTTATTTATTTTTGCATACAAGAGCTGGGGTGCAGGCCAGAGTCCAGGGCGGTGAGAGGAGTCACCAGAGACAGAGTGGGGAGCAGAACAGGCAGACTGACTGAAACACACACTGCTGAGGGGAGCAGCGGGTGAGGCAGGAGAGGTCTGCTGCGCCATGTGGGTCACTCCCTGGCTGGGGATCGAACTCATGCTGATGTGCCCGGATGCTTCCCAGTGCGGCGCTCAACCCACTGCGCCACCAGGGAGGCCTCTTCTCTCCTCTTTGGGCAGGTGTCCTCCTGACGCCGCCCCATGTGCCAGTCTCAGCCCAGGTGCACCCACTTGAGCATGCCCACACCCTACTTGGGGGGGTATACACCATCAGGCATGCGTGCAGAACCGTTCAGGTGTCCGTCATCACACCAATGGTGGGAGGGTGGAAAAGCCTGATCACTTTTCCATTTACCCCACATTGCTAATGATCACATAAAACCGTGATGGCTTATTTTCCATAACATACATAGAAAATGTTTATTTTGAGCCAGGTGTTGTGCTAAAATTGAGCTTATTTGATCCTCCCAAAGAATTTGTGTGGCGGGTACTACCATAATCTCTATCTTACAATAAGGAAACTGAAGCACAGTGAGGTTGAGTGAGGTTCAAACTTGCCTTTACTCACGGTGAGTAAGCTGGGACATTGGAACTAATTTTTTTCTTTTAAAGATTTATTCATTTATGCACACAAGAGCTGGGGCACAGGCCAGAGTCACAGGAGGTGAGAGGATTCACCAGAGACAGAGTGGGGAACAGAATAGGCAGATCAACCGAAATACACTGCTGAGGGCAGCAGCAGGCAGGGTCCCCTCCCTGACCAGCGGCAGGGATCAAACTCATGCTGCAGGGGCTGCGGTTTGCTTCATAGTGCGTTGCCCAACCCACTGCACCACCAGGGAGAACCTGGAACTAATTCTTACACTTTAGTATACAACAGAAGAACTGGGCGGGAGTAGTAAAGATGCAGATTCCTGGGATCTACTATTTCCAAATCAGACCAAGAAAAAGTTATAACTACTCTTCCCGTGTTTACATTTATCCAAACATGCTCATCTCTCAGCGGCAGGCTTTAGTGATCTTAAATTTGGTTGAGAATCCATTTCACCCTTTTTGATTTCTGTAATAGAACGAGATTCTGCCGCATGTGGATCTAATATTTAAATTATTCTGATCTTGCTTCAGTAAATAGTACCAAATATATACCCTTCAGGCATTCACTGGAGATCTTAATCTGAAACTGACTGCCACCCAGCTCCACTGCGAAGGGGTAGTGAAGCAGCTATTTGAGAATGACTTGACCAAATGCTTTCATCCTCACCATTTCTTACTCTATCACTCAAACAAGGATCACCGCAAATCCGTGAGCGTGAACTTTGCTAGTTTGGGTCTCGGTGGCAAGGCTTTCTCTCTCTCTCTCTCTCTCTGTTAACTGCCTCCCATCTGATGCTCAGCTTACTGCAGTCTGGATGGTGTCCTCACCGGGCTAATGCCGCTGTTACTGGGGTCACCAGCTGCCACCTGCACATTGTATGATTTAGAGATCAAGCGGGTGTCCTCCAGAGCCAGTTCAAATCCTGCTTCTTCCAATTCCTGGCTCGACCCCTCTGAGCTACTCATTGTTCTTACCTGGAAAATGGGTTACTGATGGAACCTGCATTCTGAGATATTTGTGAGGAGTTAGTCTGCCGGTGATTGTCAGAGATTAGCCCACATTGGATAAATGCTAGTCACCAGAGTCTCGAGAGCCATCAAAGGCAAGGGCAGTGTTTGGGGTCTTTTTTGTTTGTTTTTAATTTTATATAGTTCTTTGCACTGCTTTTATTGCCACTGATTTGTCACATATCCTAAGTCTTTTGTTCATTATTTGGGTTGGTGAAGCCTGTGAAATTCAGTCAAGGCTCTTAAATGTTGCTGGAAAGTAAATGCTTCTTTTTGATCTGCAAAAGTTCACACTTTAATATATCAGCAACTATAATTTGCATGTCTTTACCACATAACCCTCTACAATGGAAATTCAGATAAAAGTTAGCATTTCTAACACAGATAAAAATTGTCAGTAAGTGCTTATCAAATGAAGCAAAGAAACAGAAAATACTTTGTTTTACTTATAATCAGCACGTGCCGGGCCGACCCCGGCGCCACAGAAAGGCCAGCGGGTTCTCCTGCGGCAGCTTCACGGCAAAGGTCAGTGTTTTGTTCATGACTGTGTCCTCAGCGCCTGACGCACAGTCAGCTCTCAAGGTTGGTTTACGAATAAAACAACTCCCCAAGTCAATGGCATGTTCAGGTCCTTTCTTATTTTGACTATGAATCGGCTTGTGCCAGGTGCAGGTGTATTCCTGTACAGGCATGTACTCATTTAATTTCCATCGGAATCTTATGAGACAGGTTTACATTTTATAAGTGCAAAAAAGTGAGGAACAGAGATTATTAGCAATTTGCTGAAGCTCACACAGCTAGTCAGTTGCAGAGCTAGGCAGTCTGATTTCAGAGTCTTTGTTTGCCTCTAATTATTTCTTTCTTCTTAGAACTCTTCCACTGGGGGCCTCCCTGATGGCTCAAGGGATTAAGCAATGCACTGCGAAGCAAACTGCAGCCACTGCAGCAAGAGTTCGATCCCTGCCTCTGGCAGGGGAGCTGACCCACATGGCGCAGCAGACCTCTCCTGCCTCACCTGCTGCTGCCTTTGGTAGTGTGTTTCTGTTGATCTGCCTGTGCTGTTCCCAGCTCTGTCTCTGGTGGATCCTCTCACCCTCCACACCTCTGGTCTGTACCCCAGCTCTTGTATCATACATGAATACATTAAAAAAAAAAACAACTCTCCCATTGGCTTCCATGAAGAACTCTCCTTTACTCTCTGATTTCTCCTTTGGGTCTTTTCTTTCTGTGCATCTCTGAAACAGAAATGACATTTCCTAGAACTCTGTCCAAAGCCATTGCCTTTACTTGACATACTTGTAGTTGGTGGCTTCCACTTCTATTGTGCTCTGATGATTCTCAAATCCACATTTTTTATCCCAGACGTCCTTCCTGAGGCTCAAAATGCCTGTGTCCCATTGCTCACTGGACCATACTCATGCCCAACATATATGAAATAATAAATTTGTGCTTTTCTCAAAAACAAGCACTTTTTTCCTGTTTAATTCTGTCTTAGGATGGCACCACCATCCTCGCCATCGCTGTGCCCAGAAGGCTAAGAATCCTCTATAACCCAGCTCTCTCCTTCCCCTCCATGGCCAGACTGCATGAAGGCCCTTGGATTGTGCTTCCTACACGCCTCTGAATTCTTAGACCTGCTCCCTTCCCTGCTGCTGCCTTAGCTTGTCCACTGCTAATTGGCCACCCTGCCTCTAACTGTGCAGCTTCAGCTCCCATCCCTCGGTAATAGTAGTAGAGAGTTGCTTTTTATTTTTTTTTTTAAGATTTACTTATTTATGCATACAAGAACTGGGGTGCAGGCCAGAGGTGTGGGGGTGAGAGGATTCACCAGAGACAGAGTGGGGAACAGAACAGGCAGATGAACTGAAACACACTGCTGAGGGGAGCAGCAGAGAGACAGGAGAGGTCTGCTGTGCCCTGTGGGTCACCTCCCTGGCTGGGGATCGAACTTGTGCTGCAGTGGCTTGGCTGCTTCATAGTGCGGTGCTTAACCCCTTGCACCACCAGGGATGGCCCTTAGAGTTACTTTTTAAAAACCTCATCACAGGGCCTCCCTACTGGCCTACGGGTTGAGTCTCAGTGCAATCACAGCAAACGGCCTGAGTTTGATTTCAGTAGCTCTGTCCTGCTCTGCTCCCCACTCTGTCTGGTGAATCCTCTCATCCCCACCAGCACCCCAATTCTTCTATATGCAAAAAAAAAAATTAAAAATAATTTCACGACAGCACTTTTCTGATTAAAAATCTTTAGTGGCCCTTTCGTGGAGCACAATAAATGAATTCCTTCACATGAGATGTGAGGCTTTTCCTGAGCTGTTTTGTCTCTTCTGGTTTACCCCCCCCCCCCCCCCCCCCCCCCCCCCCCCCCCCCCCCCCCCCCCCCCCCCCCCNTTAGTGGCCCTTTCGTGGAGCACAATAAATGAATTCCTTCACATGAGATGTGAGGCTTTTCCTGAGCTGTTTTGTCTCTTCTGGTTTACCCCCCCTCCCAAACCCCCCACCCCCCCACCCCCACCCTACGCTCACTGGAAAACTACTTGTTCTAGTAATTCTGAGCTCCTTGCAGTTCATCTAGAGAGCTTCGTGCTCTCACAATCTTATGCTTTTTCAGATTCTCGCTCTGAAATGTCCTTTCCCAGCTGTCTCCCAATCACTATTCATCAAGCATCAGCTCTTCATAAAAGTGTAAAATATAAGCTAACACAAAAGAGATAATGCCTTAGGAGATTTTAACTGCTCTTCCCCAACCACCTTCGTTCCTTGGCAAATCTGATTATTGTTCTGCTGTGTGAACTGTAGCCTATTAACCACAATGAATATACATTTATGATTTAAATATAAGCTTATTTTAAAAATAAATACACTTGAGACCTGCTTACATCATTCTTGTTTGGCTTTACTGTGGTCTTGATATTAAATGTATGGGGCTCAAGAAAAACACCCAGAGTCTTAACCCCAAATCAAATCAATCTTTTATTTGTCCATCTTATATTTATATCCTCATCCATGTGCAGATTCTGGCTCAGCATTTACAGTTCTACGCGCCAGAGAATTTCATCCCACCCTGTCTAGCTTGCCTTGGTCTTACTTGCTTCTGACTCATCCCCTGTCTTCCTTTCCACTGGAAAACAAGTGGTCACACAACAATTCGGGGTGCATCTACCCACACCTTTCTTCTATCTCATCCGTTATATCTGGGGAGGGGAAGGAGGGTTCCCTTCTTTGTTTTATATAGATGAGACGATGTAACACACGGGTCTTTCCCTCTTGCTTTTCTCATTACCAATGCATGGGAATCTCTCCAGACTAATAAACACAGCTCTAACTCATTCTTTTGGCTGCCTAATATCCTAGGGGATGAAGATACCACAATTTATTCCGCCACTCCGGTGTGGAAGGGCATTACGATTGCTGTCAGTTCTTTGCCACTATGGAGTGCAGCCACAAGCAACCTCCAATGCACAGACCCTCGTACATTAGTGTTTTGTTTCTATGGAATAAAGTCTCCTAAATGGAAACTGTTTCGAGAAGGTAGGTTGGAGCGTGATTTATAAATAAATAAAGGCACACAGCACAGTGCCATACATTCAAAGAAGTTCAGTAAATGATGATAACGGCAAGGATATTTGTCTATGCGGTTACCTAGCAGCCTTTTGATGGGGAAAGATATGTTTCCGAGCAACTGGCAAGGATACATCATTGAATGAGAATTTGTAAAGAAAGTACAAAAGACAGAGCCTGGCACATAGCAACTGAGAATCAGTGCAGCAAAGCATATTTCCTGTTGTTCTTCCCGGCCAGCTTCCACTGTGGAGGACCAGGGCTATTTGGGGCCCTTTTGCTGGATACTGAGTCCCCAACCTTACGCGCTAATCGCACTGCAATATGCTTTCAACAAACCTCAGCTCTGAAAGAACTCACAAAGTGCTTTCCCTTGAAGCTGGGGACTTAAAAGTTAGGAACGTGTCTATTTAAGGCAGTATATTGTGAAAGAGCATTATATTAGGAGTCAGGAAACGAATCCCAGGTTCTGCCAACTTGTCACGCTGCAGCCACCTCGAGCAAGCCTAAAAATTCCCCTTTGTAAAATAAAGCTAACAGTACTCAAGCTACCTACTTTGCAGCCTCATAGGGAGGGACAAATAGAATTATGTAAATGAAAGTGCTCAGAGAGAAGCTATAGTCTCTTAGCATCTATTTTTTTTCATTTTTTTAATTTATATATATTTGACAGCATTTGTAATCCCCATGTATTCCCCATCACCATATCACCAGTGTACCATCACCTCAGTCCCCTGTGCTCCCTTCTGCCCTCAACCATCCCCCTCCCCTCTCCCACCAATAGTCCCCAATTTGCCCTTGTCTTCTCATTTGTGTTTTTTGTGCCTTTATTGTTATTATTATTATTATTATTCTTTTCCTTGATCCTTATTTGGTTCCCTTATGTTCCTCCTAAGGGAGGAACCATCTGGTATTTTTCTTTTGCCTTCTGACTTACTTCGCTGAGCATCATCCCTTCCAGTTCCATCCATGCTCCTATGAATGTGTCTAGCTTTTCATTTTTGATTGCTGAATAGTATTCCATCATGATATGCACCACAGCTTCCCGATCCACTCATCTGTTTTTGGGCGTTTAGGTTGTTTCCAGGTCTTCCCTATCGTAAAGAGTGCTGCTATAAACACAGGGGTGCAGGTATTCTTTTGAATCAGTGTGTTTGTGTCTTTGGGGTATATTCCTAGGAGTGGGATTGCTGGATCCTATGGACGTTCCATTCTTAGTAGACTGAGGAACCGCCATACTGCTTTCCATAATGGTTGGACCAGCTTGCATTCCCACCAGCAGTGTAAGCGAGTTCCTTTTTCTCCCCATCCTCGCCAGCATTTGTTGTTTATTAGCATCTATTGTTAACGTTATGCTGATGCTCATGTAAGCAGTGTACCAAAGAGAGTGGCACTTTTCCTGCTCTTTGTAGCACCAGGAAAGAACATATCACCACTCAAAAGAAGATTGGTTTTGTGGCAATCATGGAGTATATGATGAGAGTACATAAGAATCAATGTACAAATAACAAACTAGATGGCAGCCATTGAATCTACTCATTCAATGGGCTTCTTTAGCAATGAACCTACCTACAAAGCTGTTTTGAATGTTTCACAGAAAAATAGAGTATGAATCTCTTCCCCCTCCCTCTCCCTGAAGTTTCTATTTTTAACGCCTGTACAGTATCAGATGTAATATCCTGGTGTTCTTTCCCAGGCCTGGCTTTAGCCCATAAAGTACACACATGCTACAGGAATCCAGCTACATTTGAGATGCTTCCTGGTTATTACTGTTCTTTCTACTTAAAACATTGAGAAATTGGTACTCGACAGATAAGAATACTCTGCACACATGGTGGATGGCTATGTTTGTGGATAGAATAGCAGACACTGCCTGACACCGGGGTCATTCATTTCATAAACGTGGCACATTTTCAGTCTTCTGTAGCACAGAATGTTGGTATAAGGAGTTCCAGAAACCTCAGTGCCAGTTGAAGTTTGGCAGTTGGTTCCTTCCAGCTGTTTTTAAAGGTATTCTCTCTGCAGGGATTTAAAAGTGGCTCATAGTTAAGGCTTAAGATTTTTAGGTTTAGCTGTTTCTGTTTTGATTCTTCCCTTGGGAAACAGAGAAAGTGGGGAACCTCTAGGACAGGAGTGAGGGGTTTCTAAAGTTCTGTCGAGTTAGATCTAAATTGTTACAGCTGTAAAAAGCTGGTAAAATCAGTGGGGGAAAGTCACCATGTGTGCAGCATTATTATTCATGTTGGAGTTTCAACAGTTGTGGTGGCATCAGGTAAACAATGCAAGAAAAGAAAGGCAGAGTGCGGGCCTCCCTGGTGGCGCAGTGGGTTAAGCAACACACTATGAAGCAAAACCGCAGCCACTGCAGCACGAGTTCAATCCCTGCTGCTGGCCAGGGGGGGGACCCACATGGTGTGGCAGACCTCTCCTGCTGTGCCCGCTGCTCCCCTCAGCAGTGTACTTCTGTTATCTGCCTGTTCTGCTCCCCACTCTCTGTGGTGAATCCTCTCACCCCCCACACCTCTGGCCTGTACCCCAGTGCTTGTATGCATAAATAAATAAATAAATCTTTAAAAAAAAAAAAAAAGAAAGGCAGAGTGCTAGAAGTGATTTAAAATCTCAGGCTTTTAAGGGCCTTTACCAGTCATTTTGGGATTTGCTTGTCATATTCTTTTTTTTTTTTTTAAAGATTTATTTATTTATGCATACAAGCACTGGGGTACAGGCCAGAGGTGTGGGGGGTGAGAGGATTCACCACAGACAGA
>JAGFMF010011641.1:608918-633227 GCA_019455555.1 Galemys pyrenaicus | reverse complement strand
TGCTGAGGGGAGCAGCGGGCACAGCAGGAGAGGTCTGCCACACCATGTGGGTCCCCTCTCTGGCCGGCAGCAGGGATCGAACTCGTGCTGCAGTGGCTGTGGTTTGCTTCATAGTGCGGTGCTTAACCCACTGCGGGTTAAGGGAGGCCCGCTTGTCATATTCTTAAGTGTACATCTGATGAAGAAAAAGTAGGAGGAAAAAAATTGAGACTGAAGCAAACTTTATTTAAAATTACTTTTCAGTCAAAATCCTGTTTTCAAAAGGGAGATTTTTTTTTTTGTTGATCATTTTATATTACCTTAAAGGATTAAGTGTATTAATATTGAAATGGATAATGAGTAACATAGAAATGTAGTAAATAAAAATACTGGGACGTGCGCCATATTCTCCTTACTTGACTAGACACAAGAAAAACTGTGATAGATATTTCTTCACTCTGTTTTATTTGAGAAAACTGAATTTATAAAATATATAGGACTGATGATATACATTATGAAACACTTGATTTTCAAAGCATCATAAATATTTCATGAAAACAGCTCAGTTTAACATAGATAAATCATAGGGACTATTACTCAATATATAAGAAATCGTATTTAATCAGGAACTCACTCTATTGCACAAAGCAAAATATTCCTATCTCATTTAATAAAGATTTGAGTGACCTGCTCTTAATTTTACACCTGTATAACACAATATGAAATTAAGAATTAGCAGATACTAAGGTAAAGAGAACTTAATGATCCTTACAGTTTTTTTTATAAATCAGAGAAGAAATATTCCCTTTTGAATTATCTAGAATAGGGTTAAATAAGTAGCCTATAAAATAAGTAGCATCTAAGCAGTTTGAATTTATTCTCCACTGTTGTAAACTACTTGAAGGATGGACTTGAGTGTTAGTATTCACCTTTGGGACACCACATCTACACAATGAATAAAATTTTCACTCAAATTTTTAAAAGTTTATAACCTAAGTGGCAATTTGTGATGGTTCAATACACTTTATTAATCTTTCCTCCTAATATGAACACAGGTAGTGCAATAGTTTTAGTTTCTGAAATTTGTATGGAGTAGTACTGAAAAGGATAACTGTAACTAATGCAGAATAATAATATAAAATGTTGTGAGATACCGGTAAACTCTGGGTACTATCTTAACATTTCTGTAAATCTACAACTGTTCTTAAAAATAGTCTATTTTAAAAGAAACTAACAAAAACAAAACTAACTTTGGTTTTATTCAATCTCCTTGTTCTAGGATTTCCCCCCATTACCTATCGGCTGTAAGCATTTGGAGTAGAACACATATTAAAACATTTCTGTAATATTTTTCTTCAAAAGTATCATATTATTTAACTATGGAACCCTTTCCAGATTTTAGTTCAGACTGCTATTTAATATTTTATTAGTACCTAACATGAATACAATATTTTTTACTATACTCTGTAAAGAAATTTTTTTATCACTGTAAAGAAACAAAATGGAAAGGGTCTTACTATTATCTCTAATTAGTTTAGGCCATGTCACTTTATGTGCTTAAAAACTAAGACTTTAATGTAGGAGTGAGATTCGATTTATATTTTATAGTTAATTAAGCATTTTCTAAAGTTAAGGATTAATAAATGAAACTTTTGAAATAATAGGATATTACAACAGCTGACAAAATGTGAAACTGTATCTCAACTTGAATTGGTATTTTAAGTATTATTTAGAAACAACTCAGTTATTGCTTTAAGTGTATCATTTTAATTATTTTATACTTGGGTATTAAATTCTTTTCATCCTATTTAAGATTGTAATATTTTAGTTGCTATAGTCTAAAGCAGCGCTTAGAAACACTGATGCTTAGGGCTATTTTTATGATACTTTAATGACATTTTCTGAATTTAATTTTTTTATTACCCAGCTATCTTTCAGACTGGAATACTGATTCTTCTAATTAATATGGTATGACCTGAGATGGTGTTTTCATCTTCTGTTTCTAAAGAATTGAATAGCACAACCAACATAAGTGATGTGCTGGCATGTTATCTTATAAATGCTCAAGGTACAGCTTCTAATGTTGAAAAATCGGAAAATAAATTGACCTTGATGAAGTGTGTCTTCTTTTGTCTGTTCCCAGGAAAGTTTATTTCAGGTATTTCTACTCCTGAAATGATTAGCGTTAACAGCCTTTTCCCTCCATTTTATTTTACAGGGTCTCTTCATCTTCCTGATATATGGGGTGTACAACACAGAGGTAAGTCTGCTTGGAGTATCTCAAGGCTGACAGAGTGAATGAGAGAAATGACAGGTTTCTTATCTTGATAACTGAGGAACAAAGTTGGCTTTTCATACGGGTGTCCTACTGCCCTTCATGCTTGGACTGGCTTATGTGCATCCCAGCTTACCATTCACCACTTACACCCTGAATAAAGGGACAGCCTCATTTCTCATGGGCACTGACTAATATTTTACGACTGCCTTAAGTTTTTGAATTTTCAGTTTTTAACACTTAACTGTACTTGACATTATTCAAGTTTCACAGTTTTAAGTGGCAGAATGCTTATCTGTAGTTGCATGGTGTAGAAAAATACTAATATTTCTCTTCTAAAAACGTTCATTAAATACTGTCCTTTTAAGTTTTGGAGCAGGCTCAAAGAGGCTAATAGTTAATAATCTCTATAGCTTCAATTGTGAAATATCTCTGAGCAGTTATATTTCTTGTTTAATCTAAGAAGCTATTCAGCTAGAAATAGTGTGAAAAACTGACTTGCAATTTGCATTAAAATATACTGGGTAAAGACATCATAATCGAAGTTCCAATTATTCCATAAAATATCTGTGATTTATAAATACTGTTAGGGATGCTGCTGGTTTAGGATTTTGCAGGCTGATATGAGAGTGCCCGGTGTACATAGGCACTGAGTAAATAGTTGCTTGATTTCGTGCCACTTTGATGTCAAGAATTTACTTTGTCATTTTCTCCTAAGGGAGAAATCCGTAATTTTGCATTTCTTTCTAGGTACTCTATTCTGCACAAGGGGTTGGGGGTGGGGCTCAGAGTGGGTCTTAAAAAGGCCTGCAGGTCCCCTTTTACCATATAACTCGAGAGATCAAGCAGCAAACAGACTCATTAGCCCAGCGGAGAAGGTATGCGGGTATTTAAATAACATCTGATGATGATGAAGTACGCGTGTGGGCGTGTTTTACAGGCGAGTGCACCTGGATTACACCCAGTTTCCTTTTCCAGTAGCCTTCAGGTAGGTTGGCAGTAAGACAATTTTTTTTTTTTTTTGCAACGGTACCTCTATTGCGGTTTCAAAGCAGGCTCCTCCTATAAATGCAAAGGATACGCGCCCATTATTAAAGAGTTTCCAAACTAAGGGGTAACTGTAGCGATCTGTTTTAATAAATGTTGAGCATTTGAAGTTTAATGCTTTTATGCAGAATCAAAAGGGCCCTAAGTGAAATGCCCTGCGCGAAGTGAAGCGCCCTGGGTTTGGCTTTTGCTTCAATACCTGGGCTGCACAATGGACAGTGAGGTCCCAACATTCAGCCCTCGGTGTCCCCCGCCTCCTCCTGCAGCCTTTCTCCGCAGATCCCACGCCACGCCGCAGCACCGTCCCGCGGTAACTTCCCGCCCCTCAAGTTCCACCTCCCAAGCGTCTCTCCCCCAGAAGCCCTCCCCCACGTCCGCCCCTCCAGGGCAGCCCACCAATCACGCCTATTCGCCTCGGAAGCCTCTCCGCAGAGGGGCTCCAAGTCCCCTCCCCTCCAGCCCCGGGCCTCTCCGCCGCCCAACCGCCCCAGTGATTGACAGGCAGGCCGGGCGGAAGCTGCGGCGCAGGCGCGCTGGTTCCGCAGAGCTCCCCTCCGGCCGGGTCGAGGAGTTCCCAGCAGACACCGCGCCGCGGCTGCGCAGTGCCGGGGAGGCTTTTAATTCCATTGTGGAGAGGACGGCGTTATTTTTATTAACTGGAGGCGACGGCGGCTGCGGCGGCGGCGGTACCCGTAAGTGTTGCCGGTGGGTCGGAGAGGGAGCGGGCGAGGCCCGGGGGAGAGCCGCGGGGCCATGCGTGCCGGTGCCGGAGGCGGCCGGGCTGGGAATTAGCGCTGGGCGCGTTGCGGTCTGGGCGGCGGCGCGGCGGGGTCCCGGGCGCTGCGGTGGTCCCGGCCCGGGGCCCGGTTCCACCTCCTTTCCGCCCTCTCCCCTCTCCCTCCTCCTCTCCTCAGCCAGGCCTCCTCCGGGGTATGAAAATCGGCAGTGGGTTCCTGAGTGGCGGCGGTGGTACCGGCAGTAGCGGTGGTAGCGGCTCCGGCGGCGGCGGCGGTAGCGGCGGCGGCGGCGGCGGCAGCAGGAGGGCAGAGATGGAACCCACCTTTCCCCAGGGTATGGTTATGTTCAACCACCGGCTTCCCCCGGTCACCAGCTTCACCCGACCGGCGGGCTCGGCCGCCCCTCCCCCGCAGTGCGTGTTATCCTCCTCTACCTCCGCAACCCCGGCCGCCGAGCCCCCCCCTCCGCCAGCCCCGGACATGACTTTCAAGAAGGAGCCGGCGGCGTCTGCCGCGGCCTTCCCCTCCTCGCAGAGGAGCTCCTGGGGATTCTTGCAGTCTTTGGTCAGCATCAAACAGGAGAAGCCCGCGGATCCCGAGGAGCAGCAGTCCCATCACCACCATCACCACCACCACTATGGGGGGCTGTTCGCTGGGGCCGAAGAGAGATCTCCAAGCCTAGGAGGCGGGGAAGGGGCCAGCCACGGCGTCATCCAAGACCTCAGTATTCTCCACCAGCATGCCCAGCAGCAACCAGCCCAGCACCACCGCGACGTATTGCTCAGCAGCAGTAGCAGGACTGATGACCATGGCAACGAGGAGCCAAAGCAGGACACTAATGTCAAAAAGGCAAAGAGGCCAAAGCCAGAATCTCAGGGAATCAAAGCCAAGAGGAAGCCAAGTGCATCTTCCAAACCTTCTTTGGTTGGAGATGGAGAAGGTGCCATCCTCTCCCCAAGTCAGAAACCTCATATCTGTGATCACTGTAGTGCTGCTTTCAGAAGCTCCTATCACCTGCGGAGACACGTCCTCATTCACACAGGAGAAAGACCTTTCCAGTGCAGCCAGTGCAGTATGGGTTTCATTCAGAAGTACCTGCTGCAGAGACATGAGAAAATTCATAGTAGAGAGAAGCCATTTGGATGTGATCAGTGCAGCATGAAGTTTATTCAGAAGTACCATATGGAGAGACACAAGAGGACACATAGTGGAGAAAAGCCATATAAATGTGACACTTGCCAACAGTATTTTTCGAGGACTGATAGACTGTTGAAGCACAGGCGCACATGTGGTGAAGCCATAGCTAAAGGAGCCGCTAGTGCAGAACCTGGGTCACCAAACCATAACAATATGGGTAATCTGGCTGTGTTGTCTCAGGGAAATACAAGTTCTTCAAGGAGAAAAACAAAGTCAAAAAGCATAGCTGTTGAAAATAAGGAACATAAGACTGGTAAAACAAACGAATCACAAATCTCCAATAATATAAACATGCCGAGTTACTCGGTAGAGATGCCTGCCGCGTCTTCCAGTGGAGGCATGATTGGCACTGGTATAGATGAACTACAGAAAAGGGTGCCAAAATTGATCTTTAAGAAAGGAAGCAGGAAGAATACAGATAAAAACTACCTTAATTTTGTGTCACCATTGCCGGACATAGTTGGACAGAAGTCCTTGTCTGGGAAACCAAGTGGCTCCCTTGGCATCGTATCGAATAATAGTGTGGAGACAATTAATCTTCTCCAAAGTACAAGTGGCAAACAAGGTCAAATAAGTAGTAATTACGATGATGCCATGCAGTTTTCAAAGAAAAGACGATATTTACCAACTGCCAGCAGCAACAGTGCCTTTTCTCTAAACTTAGGACACATGGTCTCCCAACAGTCCGTCATCCAGTCTGCAGGTGTCAGTGTTTTGGACAATGAGACCCCATTGTCACTTATTGACTCCTCAGCTCTAAATGCTGAAATTAAGTCTTGTCACGACAAGTCTGGAATTCCTGATGAGGTTTTACAAAGTATTTTGGATCAGTACTCCAACAAATCAGAAAGCCAGAAAGAGGATCCTTTCAACATAACGGAACCGCGTGTGGATTTACACCCCTCAGGAGAACACTCAGAATTGGTTCAAGAAGAAAATTTGAGCCCAGGCACCCAAACACCTTCAAATGATAAGGCAATCGTGTTACAAGAATACTCCAAATACCTCCAACAGGCTTTTGAAAAATCCTCTAATGCAGGTTTTACTCTTGGACACGGTTTCCAATTTGTCAGTTTGTCTTCACCTCTCCACAACCACACTTTATTTCCAGAAAAACAAATATACACTACATCTCCGTTGGAGTGTGGTTTCGGCCAATCTGTTACCTCAGTGTTGCCATCTTCATTGCCAAAGCCTCCTTTTGGGATGTTGTTTGGATCTCAACCAGGTCTTTATTTATCTACTTTGGATGCTACACATCAGCAGTTGACACCTTCCCAGGAGCTGGATGACCTGATAGATTCTCAGAAGAATTTAGAGACTTCATCAGCCTTCCAGTCCTCATCTCAGAAATTGACTAGCCAGAAGGAACAACAGAAAAACTTAGAGTCCTCAACAAGTTTTCAGATTCCATCTCAGGAGTTAGCTAGCCAGATAGATCCTCAGAAAGACATAGAGCCTAGAACAACATACCAGATTGAGAACTTTGCACAAGCGTTTGGTTCTCAGTTTAAGTCGGGCAGCAGGGTGCCAATGACCTTTATCACTAACTCTAATGGAGAAGTGGACCATAGAGTAAGGACTTCAGTGTCAGATTTCTCAGGGTATACAAATATGATGTCTGATGTAAGTGAGCCATGTAGTACAAGAGTAAAGACGCCCACCAGCCAGAGTTACAGGTAAGGTCCCAAAAGTGACCAGGCTGGAGGTCTTCTAATGTAATTTTGTTTTATTTTGAGAACACTGCCATTGGAATGTTTCTACACGATCCTATTAAGAATAATGTAATGCCCTTTCAATGCAACTTTTCATATTTAGTTTATTTTGTTAGCGTGATTTTAGCTGTTTGTATTATGATTTTTAATCAAAATCAATAGATTAAAAATAGTTTGACATTCAAAGTGACAATGTTTAGCAATCAAATTTACATGTATAGATTGTCAGGGAATAGCCCAAAAGTTTTAAATGCAAAAAAATTTTAAAAAAAACCACAAAAAAACACAAAACAAAAAAACACAAAAAAACTTTGTTGCTAGGATTAAGGTTATTCTAATTGCTTTACTCTCAGGAAAGTGTAATAACGCATGGGAATTCTGTACGTTATCACTGTAATGGAATATCCAATTTACAGATAGTGTGATAAACATTTCATCATTTAAGTAAGGGATCGAAAACATTTCAAATTGCTCTACCTGGGCTGAGACGATATACATATAAGTAAGGGATCGAAAACATTTCAAGTTGCTGTCTCCATCTGGGCTGATCCAAAATTCTGAGATGTTGGCTACCTATATTTTGTTGCAGCTTTTTAACTGTACTCTGAACTTCCAAACCACATTCATTCCAGCCTGGTAGAACAAATATTCTTGGATCTTTGATCAAAGCCTGGAATGATAGCTTTAATAGAAGAAGAAGAAAAAAGCAAAAAATATAAAAAAATAAAGCACCCTTTCCTTATCCCAACTTTAACATGGCTGTAGTTCCACTAAGAGTCATCTGACATGTGATACAGGGTCGAAGCCCATGCGGTTGGTTGGTTCCAGTATTTGAACCAAGTTGGAATGAAATAATTCTTTGAAATTTGGGTATGCGTTCTGTTATACATGGCCTAAAAATACTGTCCTCTTGCCTGTGCTATTACATAGCACCCACACTTGTGTGTGTGTTTTTTTTTGCTTTTCTTAACCTATCCTCTTTCTCAAGAGTTCTGGGCTGGCCTTGTTCCCTGTTCTGTCTTGATAATTTTAATTTTAGAATGATTTGCATTCAATTGGTAATTCCTTATGCATTTTACATGCCTTACAGCATCAGAATGCTAAAACCATAGGATAAATATCCCTCTCTCCTTTTTTTATTTAAAAAAAGAGAAACCTACAGGTTTCCATGTATAGTTAAATCCCTGCATACTCACAGCTATAGCTATTATAAATGAGGTTGTGATTCCAACTGGTGACAGAGCTAGTGTGAGGGATAAGAAAATGTCTACGTTTTGGTAGTGGCATCAGAACCTCTGTGAAATTGCAGCCTTTAATGTATATTTTAAAAGGGTGCATTAGTCAGTATTGTACAGGGCTCTTGTAAAGTCATCAGAACTTGCTATGAACGCTAATTGCCATTTGAAGCTACTGGTAGACAGTGGCTCTGCTCTAAACCACTTTTTAGCAATTGTATTTTTTTCCTGATTATATTTTTTAATGTACTTTGATGTTTATGCTGATGAGTTTTTTATGTACTTTTGGTGATGTTTCAGTCTTATGTACTCTTCTGGCGTCAGAAAAGTACCACTGGTTGTTTGCAGTCTTATTGTGTAATCAGCCTACCACAGGCTTCCATGTATAATAAAGTAATTAATATTGTGCAAGTGTAAAACACTTCTGTTATGAAAGCAGTGTTTGGAAAATAAGAAATTATTAAAAATGGTTACAAAATGCTAGTTAATTTCCTTTCCCCACTTTCCTCCCTTAAGTCTGATTTACCAGCTAAAGGGTCACCTATTTGTCATTGCAAGATTCTTAGAAAAATGTGTTTAATCCTCTTAAATACACTCAGTACTAAAAAAGTCTGTATTTCTTATTTTGGTAAGTGCGGTAAGTTCTCGTGGGTGCAGAGTACAAGCTGTAATCAAAGGATGGAGAGGACCTTTACCACTGTATCTCTTAAGCTGTATGATTTTCTCCAGTGTTTTGTTTTATACAGGTTTTGACTTTCTTTAACTTTTATTGTGTGTACTGAATACTGCATATGTATTATTCTGATTGTTTGCTCTAGTTTACTACCAATAAAAGACCTGTTAATCACAAAATTGAAGAAAGGAGATATCACTTAATATCCAGTTTTTTACAATTTTCAGATTTTCCTATTAACTACGTTTCACGAGATGTTCACATCGGTGGTATAACCAGTAGTATCATGACTTGAATTTTTGTTGTATATTTTTAAACTTAAGTATTCCTTATCTGTGGGTTTATTTGGAAATTGATTAAATATTTTCTTGGTGTTCGAGGTGCACTAGATGGAAGAATAGAAATTTAGTATGTAAATTGGGTGTTTTACTGATACTGGGTTAGCCATCCTAAATATCATTCCAGAGAGATTATTTATTGAGTCTTTATTTCAAATCAGATTTCAGTATCTCTGGTTCTAGGTGCATCATTTTTTGCCTTGAAAAGGTTGTTATAAAATAACAATATAGCAAATAAAGATGGTCTTTAGTAGGACAGAAGTTGTTAAAGTTAACAATGTTTTTAAATGGTTAAACATATATATTAGAAGGAAAGAGCTAAGACCTAAATATCGAAGATGTAAAAACGATGTTTGAAAGTGAACATGTTAACTTTTAAAGACGAAGGAGAAAAGATTGTAGATGACTGTAAAATCATGAAAAAATTGCTTTGAAATTTAGTGGCTATAAACGTTGAGGAATTAGAGTAAATTATTAAAGGGTAAAGAGGTCTTTGAGTCTTTGCCTTTTTTCCTATGAGATACATTGTATAATGATAAATTACACTAAGTATAAATAAGGATTTCTCTTGTGGGCCAGTATGATTAGGAAAAGTAAATTAATTCTTTGCCAAGGTTAATCTCCAGATTTGGTCATTTTTTGAGCAGAAGTGTTTAACAGAATCTCTGCTTCTGCATTGAAATCCAGCTCAGTTTCTCTGCACAGATGTTTTTTTTTTTTTTTTTTCCCTCTGTTCTAGATTAACCCTAACATACTAGTTGTGTTTGTGGTTTTTTTTAACCCACCCATTCTTTTTTTTTTGTTCTGTGGAATGTCTCTCAAGATTTTTCAGTTAAGGCGTTTACTTTAAGATACAAGTTCCAAGTAGGAAATTACACATTGGTATTGCTGTACATTCAGGGTAAGGACTAACATAATTTATCCATTGCTGGTCAATAATTTGAGGGAATTTGATAGTGAGAACAGAAAAATGTGGAAAAAATAAATTTGTTTTTAAATGCAAACAGTGCTACAGATATCCCAATATATGTGCATTACACTCCAGATAAGAGAGGCATGACTATTCCATTCCTGCTGACTCACATTTTGTCATTAGTAGCATTTATGCCTGATCTGGGTAATAATTTGAGCACTATGGCCTAGTAAGGACCTTTGTAATCCTTAACTTCCAAATTCAAGAGTTCTTGTTAAACTGAAGAACTGTCCTCAAAGAAAAAAAAAAATTAGCTTTTGAACTTCAAAGTTACATTTTTAGAGTAAACTATATGTAAAGGCTGTCATTTTCTGAGTTTTATGATCATGTTTTCTATGCTGCGTAATGACAGGATTTCATTTCTAAAATGTGATGCAAGATTCCTTTGTTAGTGTGTGATGCTCGTCGGTGCCTCACATTGTGTGAGGTTATGTCAGTGATGTTCCTCAGATGTTTTTGTTACGGGATCCCTCCTGGCATTTAAGAGGAGAGCTCTGTGGTGCCTTGCCAGTCTGCTTTTGTACCCCTATGAGAGGATACAGGAGTTCCTGAGCTAGGTTTTGAGAAGAAATGTGTTGGTTCCACTTACTGTATTTTTTGTGTCCTGAATTTATTACTTAACATGAATATTAGCATAAAGACAGCCTCTGGAAAGCTGTTGTCTTGTTCTTGATTTAAAAAATCCTTTGAGATTATAGTTAATTTAAAAAGACATCATTACTGGAAAAGGGCATATGCTTTATTTTTTCCCCTCTGTACCTGTTTTGCTCTTTGAAAAAGTACAGACTATATTGGAGTGACTAACTTAAGTAGAGTCTACTTACATTCTAAGTGAACCTTTGACTCTAGCGAAGAGCTGGCTAACATTTTTAGGGTCACAGACTCTGGGCAGTTGATATGATTGATGTCTCTCCCAGCCCCACACATTACCAAACATACCTAAACACAAGTTTACAAGCCAGTCGGTGCTCACAAGACTCCTCGTCCACGTAGAATCTTTTTAACCTATGGATCCCAATTAAGAACTTCCTAAATAATGAAACGTGATTGTATAAGTAAATAGGAAAGTTAATACTTAAACTAAAAAAGAACCAAATATCAAAGAGTACTTTAAAATTTATCTGTAGTTTAACATTTGAAGAATACATTCAGGCTACATAACGCCATAGAGTTTCATGATAAACTGATTGAATAGTAAGTTGGGAGTAGGATTTATAGTTCTTTGCAGTTTCTCATCAGATAAGTACCATAAGAGATGCTTGGCTTAACAATAGTTCAGTATTTCCCATCAACAAAGAAATGTGTTCACAGTGTATAACTACAGTCAACCACTGTGATTCTTTTAGTTGCATAGAAATAGCTTCCCATATGTATAGTGGCAAAAATGAAACCCCACAAATAACCCACACCTCTTACCTAGAAGTAACAATATTGAGTTCTTAACATTTCATATAACCTCAGTATGATGAAGTTGAAATATATTGTGTAAGATAAGCCTTGTAAATAAAGCTTATATGTAATAGGTATCTCTGGAGAAGAATGTGATGATTGGATCTTACCCTCCATCGGAGAAAATTTGTTCCTTTGTGTTTGTAGAGGATGAAAGAAGACTGGGTAGAGGTGGCATGATTAAGGAAGGTGAAAAATAGCTTAGAATGGAGGAGAAAATGCGCTAAGTTTTGGCTCCACTATTGAAAGGAGCTCTGGGAAATTTAGAAGGGTAAGGAGATCTTTGGTTGGAACGTCAGTTTCGTCTTTCAGTTCAGACGTCTTTTGGAATTTTAGTTTGGTCTGAACTTTAGTACTATGTGGAACAATTAATAAATAACTCTTAACGGACAACTGTGGTGAACTTCTGTTTACATTCCTAATCTAGGAAAAAGATGGCTAATCTTTGTGTTTATATATTAAATCTTTTCTTTAGCAACTCATAAAATCACAACTTCCATTGGCTGGTGATAATTATTTCTCACCAAAATAATTGCAATCAAAATTATTGTTATATGTGACCAAGTGAATATGTACAGGAATTAATACAAAAACTCTGAATCTACATCAACACACACCCACACACACAGTTTACAAGTGTAGCAGATAAAGGCTGTATTACGACAAAGGAAAAGTGTGAGCGATTGTCAAATGTTGGAAACTCCCTAATTATTTAAGTTTGCTTTGAAAGTGTTTAACTTGTGGCTGGCTCATTTGTTCCTTCTAATTTAAAAATCGTATTTTATAAGTATTTATTGGAAAGCTAATGTTTAATTGAGAACTAAAGTTTTTGAGTTCTGGGTTAAGTACAGTTTTTTTAAGTCTGGAAGTGACTAATTTTTTAAAGAGTGGAATGCAAGATTGACAAGATCAGCAATATAACTATTTTATGTTTGGTTGCGCATAAACTAGGCCCTTCCTACAAGGAAGCCAAGTGCAAACATTTGAGAGTTCCTTTTTGGAGGATAATGAGAACCGTAAATGGGTATCATTGTGGTTTCCATGAATAGACAGCCCGGGACCTTGATCAGTTCAGTGTGGCACTGGAAAACTCTGAGGCCAGTTTCTTTTCTTTTTTTTTTTTTTTTTTTAAGATTGATTTATGCATACAAGAGCTGGGGTACAGGCCAGAGTCACGGGAGGTGAGAGGATTCATCAGAGACAGAGTGGGGAGCAGAACAGGCAGGCTGACTGAAACACATGCTGAGGGGAGCAGCAGGCAGGCAGGAGAGGTCTGCTGCACCATGTGGGTCCCCTCCCAGGCTGGGGCCAGGGATCGAACCCGCAGTGCTGTGCAGTGGATGCTTCACAGTCTGGCCGCTCAGCCCGCTGCACCACCAGGGAGGCCCCAGGCTACAGTTTCTTAATGGTTCAAAACAGCCTAAGTGTTTAGTAAAGAAAAGCAAAGAGAACTAGAGTTTTCATCTGGCAAATGGATAAAGAACTGGAATGAAAATTATGAAATTGTTTGCATCTAATAGATCCGAGGCATAATTTTTACTCAATCATAAGCGCAGCATTCAAAAACAGAGCAAGGTTTATATCACTTTATTATTTCATTAAAACTTAAAAAAAAGTACTGCTTATATAGGTTTTGTTATAAGTAGCATTTCAATGACCATCTTAAATTTGTGTTAATATTGTTAAAGGTTATGTTGTTTTTAAGGTAAGTTACTGTGGAAATTTTGTTCCTTTGGATTTGTAAGACAATGCTGCTGTATTTCCAAGCATTTAATTTCTTTTTATGAAGCCCACTAATATATTACATGTTTTTATATGCAATCATATTTAGAGTAGTTAACTATTTTCTAGGTGTTTATGCCAGTAATTGAGCTGATCGCTTAAAAGTTTAGTTTAGAAAATTTGCAAGAGTAGTCAAAAATCATTACACAAGCAGTTTTAACTGCCTCGTTTTAATTTAAGGAAAAAATAGGTTATGACTAAACATAAATGGTTCAAGGGTTATTTGAAGAACTATAAAACATGAGTCTTGAACATAGTATAAAAACCAAAGAATTAAAACCCTTGTGACAGATTTGTCTTTGAAAGGAGAGGAAGGATTATTTTATAAGGACAAAGTTTAAAGTATTCAAGGAGAGCAATTGTGATGGTCCTGTACCATGGTCAGAGTTTAAAAGATCTTAAAGATTTGACTGAGGTGCATGTGGGTGACTGTAGACTGATACGGGTTCCTGTGGGTTAGTGCTGATAAATCATTGGAATGTATTACAAAAGCAAAACTAAAATGCAATTTGGAGAGATTTAGAGAAGAACATTTGGCAAGGAGAGAAAAGGAATATTAATGATATGGATTTGTTTTTGCTGAGAATGCCAGTGAATGTGACTTAAAAAAAGGGAAAGTAGTATTTAGGAAAAGATGAGAGGAAAAAGAGTGTCTTGCATAAGAGTGTATTTCTAATAACATTCTAATTTCTAATAACATTCAAATTTCCTCTCTTGAAACTTGAAAATTTTGAATTACTACAATTCCATATGAATTTGAATTTGGGAAAAAATTTTTTTAAAAATATATAATTTGTAATACAAGGTACCAACAATTTCATCCTTAAAAATATTAAGTAGTAAAGGAAGAAATATATTTTATTTTGCTTTTAAATTCCATCAATTCCTCTGTATTAAAATCCTACATAACATGCAAGTAAAATTTTTTTAAAATTGGATGTGTAAAACTGTGAAATCTCAGGATTCTCCCATGGCATTTGATGATGGAAATTATTTGTCTGAGTTCCAAACCCCAAGTAGATAGTATGCATCTTATAATTAATAAGAAATTATAACTGCATTATAGTCATTTACTGAACTGAACCAATATTCCATCTGGAACTAAAATACAAAAACATTTTGAACTGCCTGAAAGTACTGTTTGTTAAGAATGTTTAGTACTGAAATACCAGCTGGAATTTTGGCAGCTGAATGTGAGAGCAGAAATTCAAAATATTTGTAGAATTGCCCTTCATAATTCAGCTAGTGATTTTGTTTATACGCCATGTATAATTATTTAGATGATCAAATTTATTCTCACTACTTCCCCCCATGTACTTGCTTTCTAATAAAATAGAACACAAATTACTGGAGCTGACTATATAAAAAAAGAATTATATTTTCAGATGGAATACTAGCAAGAACAGATGGTAGGGACATTGCTCAGCAATAAATAAGATTAATGTGTTCAAAGCTATTAAATTGTGAAGAGAAAGGAAAGAAGTTTAGCCTATCAATAGGAAGCAAACCACTGCCTGACTTGACTTGAATTTTGAAAAAGTTCATTTCTGATAAACAGGCCTAGAAAATTGAATCTCACAGAACAGATGTTATTTTTGAAGTTCTTTGATCATACCCAGTTTAGGGAATATTCAGCTTCTTGTGTCTCAAGAATAGCTATGTCAGCTCTCTTAGGAGGCTTCCAAATGTTGGACAGCAGCATTTGGGTTTAAGTCAAAGATCTTTTTTTGAAGAAAAATGAAAAATTTCACTTGGTAAAAGTTCAGTGAATTTTAAGAAATGTCTATTGAAAGGTGGAAATTAAATACTTTAAATATCTTAAATATTTACATAGTGAAAAATGTAAAAAAATTCCTCTAAATTATCGGGTATTAGAACAAAACGTAAATTTAGCTTACATATCAGAAGTGGATGTCTTAAAAGTTACGGTTTTCCTTTCTGCCGTTTTTCCTGTGAAACCATTAGGTTAGCTGAAACCTGTCAGTGTACCACTTTATAAATTAATCTAAGTTTTCTTTTTAATTAGTTTTTTTATTTTTCACTATTTCCTTTTTCTCTCATATAGTGCTATCTTTCGATAATTTTAGAGTTGCACTTTGCTGATTTTACTTAAAACTGCCTTGTGTAATAAGGATAAACCGAGCACTTCACTGTCACCAGAAGTCCTCTTGAGTGAGCAGTTTGTGCTTTTTTCAGTGGAAAATGATGATGCTCAGCGCCCCTCTTGATTTTGGTCCCAATTTCATTATTATGGAAATTGAAACAGGCAAGACAACTGCCTGGTCTTGAACTGGGAATGCATCGTCCCTCCATTTAGTTACTTCCAATCTCATAAATTTCAGCTGCTCGTAGTCTACAACTAATTTCAGAGGTCATATATGTGTTGGCAAAGAAGTAATGTTGGAGCAGAATGATTGTGAAAAAGCTTTCGCTAATCTGTTGAAATCAGAAATTACATAAATAGATATTATATATAAAATACATAAATATATAACATATTAATATAAATATTAAAGATGTAAAATATATTTTTTACTTTTAAATATTCTATACTACCTAAACAAGACCAAAATGAATGTTGATGATCACTGCATTATGAAAAATATAACATAAATATGAGAGATTATTTAGTACTGGGATTTGCAGAGTCTTCATAAAGTATTCCAGGCACTTCACTGTCTTAGAAGCTGAGCGGAAGACAGCACAGAGAAACATGGCCTGTACTTTTTGTTGGCAGACAACTCGTATAATTAGTCTTCTGCAGCTCTGATTGCCATTTCAGTACAAAGCTGCTTTCCTCCTACAACTCTGGTTGTCTAGGGCCTGCTATGCAAATGGACCAGCAACACTGTCAGCATCTAGGAGCCTGCTAGACATGCAGGACTCAGCCCCACTCTAGGCCCTCTCAGACGCTGCACTTCCTCCAGGTCTTCACAAGTACAGAAGCGCTGTCCTAAAACCCCCACTTGTGTTCCACTGCTTTCTTCTTGACTTTCTTTTCTCACCACAAATTCCCAGATGTCCTTAATTCAAATTTTACTAGTATAGACTTTTCCCTCCAAGTTGTTCTCCTATTTAAAAAAATTGAGATGTAACTGACATATTAGTCTTAGTATACAACATAGTGATTTCATATATTTATATATTCAGTCTGATGACCACATTGGGTGGACATAGTTGCAAACACTGGTTTAGTTTTTAGAAATCAATCCGTGGAGCAAATAGCTGGGGGTCTACTATCTGCCAGGCACTAGTCAAGATGCCAGCGGTGAAAACAGAACAAAATTGAGTGTCCTTAAATTTTAGTGGCGTGCTGGGTGAATGATAAACGTTGCCTGATGTGGAGTCAGGTAAGTGCTCGAAAGAAGAATAAAGGGACCAGAAGATGAGAGTAATGAGCTCTGTGCTTTCAAGTTGGGAAGTCCCTGGAAGGGGCAGTATAATAGAGCAGACTCACAGGAGGTGTGAAAGTGGGTGAAGAGATCTTAGGGTGCTGATAGTCAACCACGAGTAATAAAAAATTGACGGTAATGACTTTGTATGTCACAAACCACATACCACTTGTGAGGAGTTATTCTGTACTTGGTGGACAGCACAGACAAGGGGATAAGTGACATTTGTCTTAGGGTGACGTCACTGGTAGAACTGGTGAAGCCCTTTCACCATTTCACATCTTAAGGCTGTGCTCTGTTTGGCTTCTAGTGTATTTCCTCAGGGGTCTTGTGACTCTATGGAATGACCGAGCAAGGCCTACAAAAAAATCTTGGCTGTCACTTACATAAACTTACCTCATCTCCCCAGACCTGAATGTCCTCACCTATGAAGTGTTTGGTGTCGCGAGGGGGCTTTGGTGTCATGTGGGGCTCAGGAACACAGCAGTTCGGAGGCATGAACAGCACAGCCATTCCTGGCTTCGGCATTTCAGGAGTGCGTGTGCACGAGTCTCCGGTGGGAAGTAAGGGAATGACTTTATTACATCAGGGGTTCTCCATTTGGCGTGATTTATCTCGCAGGGGCCGATGGACAGTGTCTAGAGACATTTTTGGTTGTCACAACTTGGAGTCAGGGATGTTGCTAACGTCCTACAATGCCTGGGGTGAGTCCTGCATAGCACAGTTACCTCGCCTGGACGCCACGGTGCCGGTGGAGAGGCCCTGCTCTAAATGGTGCTCCACTACGGAGCTGGTTTGGGGACAGGCGGAGAGGTCGGTGACCCTGGCCAGGCTCTCGGAGTGAACAGGGGCCCAAGTTGATGAAGGAGGGGGCGGTATCTAGTGAGAAGCTTTCTTAGAGCTCTTTGGACCTTTAAGATTGAACTAGTTCATTTTTAAGCTTGTTTTTAAACCAATTTTATTTCTAAGCTTGTTTCTTTTTTTTTAATCTGACAACTATATTGGTTAATTAAAGGAACTTACTGCTTCTTAAAACCTAAGTTAAAATTACTGAGTGGATATTAGAGGCCTCTGTAGGTTTCACTCAAGCTCCTGTAATGCCAGTATATGCTGGATAATTTCTGCCATGCTAACTGATAGACTTAGGATGACTCTGTTTTATTTAGAGTTTGAAATCAGCCTGATTTCTTTAGTGAGAACAAATCTATTTTAGTTAACTAAAACTCCCTGTCTGTATTAATTTCATGTTTGTAGACAACCTTAAAAAATAGTTAGGAGGTATGTAATGCTTTCACCCCAAGGCTTCCTTCTCTTTGTTTTCTCTAAAAAAGAAATCTCCTTCCTTACAGTCCCGCCTTACTCTCAGCGCATTACCCGGTGGCACCTCCGTGGGGTGGCACCTCCGTGGGGTGGCACCTCCGTGGGCGGGCACCCAGGGCAGAGGGGTCGCCGGGCAATTACTGCTTCACATCAGCAGCCGCTTTGGATACACAGAAGGAGTCCTGGAGAGTGTGTTGTCAGGAGACGTGGATCTCATCATTTGACTTGGCACGCTCGTTCTTTGAATGGAACCTCAGGTTTTGGAGCTGCGTAAGCCCAAAGGCGCCGGTGATGGCAGTGTGTCCTGTAACGCAGGCACAGAATGTCCTAACCCGCCGCGTACACATTCTGAAGAGCCTGGATCGCTCGTGAAACTACCACAGGCCTTGTGTGGTCTTTGTTATCACTCGCTGAACATCTATCTACTTTGTGCCAGAGTGTTCCTACTCTGCCTCATTTAAATCTCCCAACAAACCTGAAAAGCAGGATAATAACAGTGTCGTTTTACAAAGGGACAAATTGGGGGAAGACACTTCCACCAGCCAGACGTCGGTAGAGTGAACAGGCATGCAAACTCGGCTCTCCACTCTGCTGCCCTGGGCTGGCGGCACTGAAGTGGGTAGTCAGAGGCCTGGGTTCCTGGAGCAAACCCGGCTCCAGGACTTTGGGTGGAGCTACGTGCTAAGCCGTTCAGGATGGCTTCTTCCATGAGCATAAAAATACTCGCCTGCTTCGCTCCCAGGGCTGCTGTGACTGTGGGAACGGGACAGGGGAGCACCTTGCCATAGGTAAGGCCCCCCACCCCCGCCTGTGGAATCCTGCCCTGCCCTGTTATGTAACAGGTTGACTGGCAGAACTGGGCGACCTGAATGTATAGGAGTGAAGGGATCTATTTTTACTCATCCTTTTGTGCAGAATCTTCCCATGTCCTATTTGTGATTTCCCTGGCGGGGCAGTGCTGACGCTACTGTGTTCAGCTGTTTGTTTGCAGTTTCCAATGTGTACAGTTTATAGTGCTAATATTTGGGATTTGCACACTGGGAAGCCTTTTTTTGAAGAAAGCAAATTTATAAGATGAGAAGGTAGACCTTTCTCTCTATGATATTCAGATTATTTCTATAGCTTCTGTTAGAATGAATGTAGAGGAAATTTAGTACAACTATTACTGCATGACAGTAATTCCTCATTTTGTTTCCCCAAAACATAAGAATTTATAGAAACATTTGACTGTCCTTAGTAATCTGTTATAGCATTCTTGCTTAATAATATGAATAAGTAGATAAAAGGAAATGGAATTTTATCAGCAATAGAATAATAATGTCAGGGTTGTTTGACTTGTTTTGTTTTCAGGGTAAATACTTCAGAGAAAAATATAGAAAATATAATGCTATATTGAAAAGTAAAAAATTTCAGTATTTATATACTAAAGACGTCATTTTTTAAAATTATAGTGGTGAGGAAATTTTTCTGAAGCAGCTTAATATAGGACTTGCTTATAGAATGAACTGAGAAATTGGAGATAATTTGAGAATATTTTGAAGTTTTTTTAAAGTAAAAATTACACATGACTTTTTTTTTTACTATTTCCTCACTTGTCTGGAGATACAATTGACAAATAAAATTTTAATATATTTAATGTATTGTGCTGTGGTGATTGAATATATGAATGTATTGATAAAGAATTCCCACAATTGAATTGATTAACACATCCAACACCTTACATAGATTTTTTTTTTTTTAGAATGTGAAAGAGCTACTCTCAGCAAATTTCAATATGCAATGCAATACTACCACTTTGCTACCCTTATATGTTAGATCTTAAAGCTGAGAATTTGTCCCTTTATAGTAATTTCTCACTCTTTCCCTTACTCAGAAGCCCCTGGCAACACCAGCTTATGTTTCTCTGGGTGCAGCATTTTGCTTTTGGTTTCCACACGTTACAGACGCCATAAAGACTCTGTCTGTCTCTGGTGTATTTCCCTTGCATAATGTCATCCACACATGACAGGATTTCCTTCTTTTTCAAGTATGAATGATAGTGTATTACGTTGTATGTATCAGATTTTCTTGATCTGTTCATCTGTGGACTAAGAGTTGCTTCCATACCTCGGCTATCATGAATAATGCTACAGTAAACATCAGAATACAGATATCTCTGAAATAAGGCTTTGGTTTTTTGGGGTATGCACTCAGAAGTGGGGTTGTTGGGTCACATGGTTGTTATAGTTCACACTTTTTGAGGAACCTCCATATTGTTTCCACAGTGACTTCACCAGCCTACTTCCCACCAACAGTGCACAGGGGATTCCTTTCCTCTTCGTCCTTGTCAGAAGTTATTTCTTATCTTTTTTATGATAGCCTCACAGGTGTGAGGTGATTCCTCATTGTGGTCTTGACTTTCACTTTGCTGATTGCTAAGTGGTGTTTGCATGTACCTGCACACCACTATATGACTTCTTTGGAAAAATGTCTATTCAGATCCTTTGCCCATTTTTTTTCCTTTGCCCATTTTTAAAAAAGATTTATTTATGCATACAAAGACTGGGGTAGAGGCCAGAGGTGTGGGGTGGTGAGAGGATTCACCAGAGACAGAGTGGGGAGAAGAGCAGGCAGTTCTACTGAAATACACTGCTGAAGGGAGCAGCGGGCAGTCAGGAGAGGTCTGCTGAGCCATGTGGGTCCCCTCCTAGTCTGGGAATCGAACTCATGCCGCAGTGGCTGTGGATGCTTCATAGTGCGGTGCTTAATCCCTTGAGCCATCAGGGAGGCCCCTACTGTAGTCTTTTTAACAACATTAATTCCTCTAATTCATGAATACAGAATGTCTTTCCATCTATTTGAGTCTTGAATTTCTTCATTGTCTTACAGTTTCCTGAGTAAAGGTCTTTTACCTATCCAGTTAAATTTACTCCTAGGTATTTTATTCTTTTTAACTTAATATAATAGTTTCATGCTTCAGATGTTCTGTGCTGCTGAATAAAGCCTAACATCAGACATGTTACAGCATTACACATCTGGTCACCAGGGAGATCAAAGTTGACTGTGTAAAATCAGTCCCTGCTGGTGGTAAGGCAATTGTATAACTTTGCCAGCCATCACTGTTTCTTTTCCATATAAAGGATAACAAGCTAGGTGAGTGAGTGAAAGGCCTAATGTTAGTGTTTCACCTTTCGAGTCAGAAGTAACTCTAATATAACTTTATTTCAACTTTAAAAGTATATTGTCAGGGTCTCCCTGGTGGCACAAGGGGTTAAGTCACAGCACTATGAAGCTATCAGCAGCCACTGCAGCACAAGTTCGATCCCTGGCCAGGGAGGTGACCCAAACGGTGCAGCAGATCTCTCCTGCCTCGCCCGCTGCTCCCCTCAGCAGTGTACTTTTCAGTCAACCTGCCTGTTCTGTTCCCCACTCTGTCTCTGGTGAATCCTCTCACCCCCACACCTCTGGCCTATACCCCAGTTCTTGAATGCATAAATAAGTAAATCTTTAAAAAAATATATACATATATGTAGTCTCTATACTAGTATTTATTGTGCACCCATGTGCCATGCACAGCTTGCTGCTAACACTGGAGTTAAAAATCAGGCGTGGGGCCTCCATGGAGGCATAGGAGTTAATTCTCAGTGCTATCTCTGTGACCACCTGAGTTGGACCCCTGGGCAAGGAGCTGACCCACATATGACACAAAAGACCTCTCGTATCACCCTCTGCTCCCCTCAGCAGTGTATTTCAGTAAATCCACCTGTTCTGCTCTCCCTTCTGTCCCCTATCTCTGGTGAATACACATGCACACACACGTGCACGCACTGCACCGCGGGCCTGCACCCCAGTTCTTCTATGCATAAATAAATATTTTTCTAAAGAATCAGGCATGGTCCTTCCTCTTAGACTTGGGTATAATCTAGTGACAAAGACGGACCTTAATCCAAATATAATGAGAGAAGGAAGTGAGGGTGCTACAGATGGGTGTGTTGGGACTCTATCCTGGTCTAGCAATCATCTAGAGTTCGGGAGGCACCAGAAAGACCAAGAGGAAACAAGTGCCAAACTTGAGAAGGACCATGCCTCGTAGCTGGATGCCCAATGGTGCGTTTCAGGGCCGCAGCTGGTGGGGCTGGTGAGGCCCAAGGGCAGGGAGGCTGAGAGGGCACCTGAGATGGAGCTGGTGCTGGAGGAATGTTGAAGTGATGTGGAGCTGGTTCAGTTAGAGCCTGAAGATCATCACAAAGGGCAGGATTTGGGAAGGAACAAAACCATTTCCCAAGTGTTCTTAGGAAATGGCTAGGCAGAGAGTGGAGGTCAGGAAGTGGTGGAGGGGGTATAACCAAATGCCACGAGACAAAGGATCTAATCCTACAGGAAGGTAAAAATAAGAGCTGTGCAGGGTGGGGCAGACTGACCCACCCAGACCCATGTCCCAAGACTTTCTTACTTGTCCCCACTTCAGTCTATTGGCAAATTCTACTGACTGACCTCCAGAAGAAATGCCCAATCAGTTCTCTGTAGCTCTACTGCTATTACCCAGTTCCAGGTCACCATTACCTCCTGTTCGGACTTTCAGTTCCTCTCTCTCCTCCCTTTTTTCATTTTTGGCACCACACAATCTATTTCTTCTGGGAGGACTCATGTAATGTCCCCCCTCTGCTTGAAACTCTTCAGTGGCTTCCTACTGCTCTTAGAATAAAACCCGAACTTCCTGTGAGCCCCACACAGCCACTGCGCTGTCAACGTTTCTCAGATTGTGCCCAGCTCTCCTGAGGCTCGAACTTCCTCTCAGTCGCTGCCGGAGGGTGAGCGCCGTGCCAGCTCAGGACACTGGGTTTGTCACGCTTCCTCGCTGTGCACATGGCAGGGGGTGGGGGGGGGGGGTGCTCCACTTAGCATGTTAAGTAAAAGAAGAGTTTCTTCTTGAAAGGGAAGAGAGGGTTTTTGTTTTATCTATGCACATCTAAGAATTGGGGTACAGGCCAGAGTCATGGGAGATGAGAGGATTCACCAGAGACAGAGCGGGGCACAGAACAGGCAGACTGACCGAAACACACTGCTGAGGGGAGCAGCGGGCGAGGCAGGAGAGGTCTGCTGCGCCATGAGGGCCCCCTCCCAGGCCGGTATAGAACTCGCACTGCTGTGCAGCGGATGCTTCACTGTGCGGCGCTCAGCCCGCTGCACCACCAGGGAGACCCAGAAAAGAGAGGTTTAACGGATACCAGGAGGCTAAAGTGGTAAGAGAATTTAATTTTGGAATGTGAGTTCCAGAGGATACAAAGACAGATATTAAATGGAGAAAAGGCACGTGTGGCCAGGACAGTGGCAGCACGGAGGATTTGGGGGTTTATGGCAGTAATAGTCTGTATCAGGTGGTTTAACAGGTAAACTGTTAGGAAATAGACTAAGATTGAATGAAGACAAACTGCCAACACTTTTCATAAGACTTGACCCAACTCAAAAATTTTGAAGGTTTAGGGTGGGTTAGGGATAACTATAGAATCTTTATGCCCCAAGATAGTTTTGTTTGTTTGTTTTTTTAAAACGATTTGGGCCCTCCCTTGTGGCGCAGTGGGTTGAACAACGCACTATGAAGCAAACCGCAGTCACTAAATCACGAGTTCGATCCCTGCTGCCGGCCAGAGAGGGGACCCACATGGCGCAGCAGACCTCTCCTGCCTCCCCGCTGCTCCCCTCAGCAGTGTGTTTCAGTCCATCTGCCTGTTCTGCCCCCTGCTCAGTTTGGTGGACTCTCTTACCTCCCTGCACCTCTGACCTGTGCCCCAGTGCTTGTATGCATAAATAAATAAATCTTTAAAAAAGCAAAACGATTTATTTATTTATGCATACAAGCGCTGGGGCTAAGGCCAGGGATGTGGGGGTGGTGGTGAGAGGATTCACCAGAGACAGAGTGGGGAGCAGAACAGGCAGATCCCTGAAGTACACTGCTGAGGGGAGCAGTGTGGAGGCAGGAGAGGTCTGCTGCACTATGTGGGTTCCCTCCCTGGCTGGGGATCGAACTCGCCCTGCAGTGGCTGCCAATAACTTCATAGAGTTGCACCTTAACCTCTTGCGCCACCAGAGAGGCTCCTCAAGACAGTTTTTTTTTTTTAAAAGATTTATTTATTTATGCATACAAGAGCTGGGGTACAGGCCAGAGGTGTGGGGGGGGGTGAGAGGATTCACCACAGAGAGCAGGGAGCAGAACAGGC
>JAGFMF010011641.1:564635-583143 GCA_019455555.1 Galemys pyrenaicus | reverse complement strand
GTTCTGCTCCCTGCTCTCTGTGGTGAATCCTCTCACCCCCCACACCTCTGGCCTGTACCCCAGTGCTTGTGTGCATAAATAAATAAATCTTAAAAAAAATATTTAATAGCAGTTTTAATATACAAAGATGCATCCTTCTAAATTTTCAAGTGCTCTGACTTTTCACCCACACAGTTTGGCCCGAGGGAGCTGTGATTAACCTTTTGTTTTGCTGCGCCTTCTCGTCTTTATCAGTGCCATCGGTGATGATGCATGCATAGCCGAGCATAAGAATCCTGGATGAGTGTTTTAACGTTCCTGTGCCCCAACTCACACCTACTTCTTCAGAATCGGGGGCAGGAAGGGGACTGTAAATCTACATTCATAAAAACCTCCGCTTGCGGTTTTGATACCTGCCAGCTTTGGGACCACCAGTGCATGCGGCACTAGACAAGTTTGGTGCTCAAAGGTCTTAGTTTCTGTATTTAGCAAAAATTACTTCATTTTTGTAAACAGTTTTAACTTCCTCAATGCCCGTTTCACCTTCACTGTGGTCTGTTTATCCTGCCTGTGGAAAAAACTGGCTCCACTGAAACAATAGAAGGAAAAAAAAAGGTGCAAACTTTACCAGTTTCCCCACCTTTTTAGCTTGGTGCGGTATTTCCCCCATCCCATTGGGTCATTGAAATGCTAATGAAGTTAATTACAACAAACTTTTAAACCACCTGGTAGAATTGTGTTTATGACAACCTTACTTCTCTTTATTCTAAATTTTTCCTTTTGGGCTAGAGGTATTTGTTTAGATTCTTTGCCCTTTCAAGCTTAAAAAAATATCCTATCCTGCTATCTTCTCAGCAGTACTTGCAAGAGGAGAGGAACTTAGTCTCTCTCTGCACCTAAGGTCTGTAATTTGAATGTGCTGAGTCACCTTGTCTTTGTAGGGTCAAGCATTTGCACCTAGGAAAAGCACTGCAAAAATCAAACTGAGCTGGGCTGTTGTTATTTAAATACCAATGCGGAGACTGGACAGGGAATAATGCAGGGATACACAGCAGCTCGTTATCAATTGTTTAACTTGTTTTTAGAGATTTTGAATAGTCTGATCAATCCCCTTACTTGTTGGCAATTTATTGGTGAAATTCTTTAAATATTTCTTCTTGTTTCCTGGAAAGTGAAAATGAATATTAATGCTAAGGCAGTTGTCTTACAATGTTTAGAAAAAGGAGAAAATCAGTCTTTGCTGCTATTCAGAAGTTTTGCATATTTAAGATTCTTGACTCTGTTGTCTTCTGAAGTTAATAACAAGAAAACAAGTAATGACTCAGATTTTGGGGCTGACGTCTAGCTTTAGTTGAACTTTTTCGGAAGTCTGTTTTCCTATTTTGATCATGTAGTTGAACAGACAGTGAGGAGATATTACAGCAACTGTATTAATAGGGGAAGTGGCAGGAAGCTACAGTTTCCTTATAATCAGAAAGAAAGTTTATAGAACTCTTGCTGGGAATGTGGAGTATAGATAAAGATAATTTGTATTTACAAGTGTCCTTTTATTTTTGTAGTAAAAAGTGGTTCCCTGCAAAGTATTTGGGGGTCAAAGAGAATGCAGACATTCGCCCAACCAGGAAGTCAGCAAGTTTATTGTATTAACAAACATCCCAAGGTGAAATGGATCCAATGACTATGGATCGAGGGTTGTGATTCCCCCCAGAGAGTTTGGAGGTGCCAATGGGGGCTCAGTGGCTGTACTGGGTGCAGGGGACCAGCACCCCCAGAAGCAGTGCTGGTGAAGCAGCAGCTGCCTCCTCCACCCCACCCACCACGCACTTCCTTTCTAGATGCCAGTGACTGGTCCTGTGCTTTGTTTTCTCGCTAGGGTCTTAGGGTCACCTGGGAAGGAGGAACTTTATTTCTAATACCTGAAGTCTGAGCACACTAACACTTAGAGGCTGAATCATTCTGTAGCACTCTTCGTCAGCACAGAGAGGGAATCTGAACCCAGGCAGGACGTGGAGAGGGCCTCTTAGCTCATAAACATGACTCCTCACCGCAAGTCATGCTAAATATGGAAAGAACGTCATCAGTTGCTTGGAGTTCTTGCTTTCTGTCCGTGAACAATTCAGGGCCGGCAGGGGTGGGATGCCCGGAAGACAAGAAAGGCCTGGAAGGCTCAAATAACCACCCAGGGACCCAGTGGGACTGAGAGAAGGAATCTGACTTAATACACTGTTGTGCTCTGAGTATTCTGTAACTAAATGCTGTTAAAAGAGAAATGGAGACATATTAAGAATTTTAAGAGTTTTATCTGAGCAAAAATCAATTCAAGCCAGACTGCATCCAATCTCACAGACAGAAGGCGCTCTGAGGAGCTGTGTCGCGGGCAAAAGGGAGCCTGGACAAGGAAGTTATGCTAGATAAATAAAAGGGGGTGGTTATTTTCCTTTAGGGGCCAGTGGGGGTGTCTCTGCCAGTCACCTCACCACTGGTGGTCAGACAATTTCTGGGTCACTGATATAAGATTCTATTTCTGGCTGAGACAAAACGGTAATTAAGACTCAGTTTGGTAATGCGGGGATTAGCATATGTGACCCCATTTTGGGCCATGCTATTGTTTTCTTACCACCCACAGATGAAAATGTGTAGGTGTTAAAAATCTCTTTTTCTAATTTAGCTTGATGGACACAATACAATGACTTGGCATTAGGCAGATAAGCAGCCCCCTGAGGTGACTGCTCTCTGACTAGAAGGGAGTTGGGCTTCTGATAGGTGTCAAGTTGACAAAGTCCGCACTGGGGCCTCCCTCGGACAGCGAGTGGTCTGCCAGTCTCTACCAGGAGACCACATCCAGTCTCGTGCTTTACCAGCCTGGTGACCTGGGACAACTGGTTTGTCCCTGTGAAATTAGAACGGTTTCGGGCCTCCCTGGTGGCGCAGTGGGTTGAGCAGCGCACTGTGGGGCGGACCACAGCCACTGCAGCGCGAGTTCGATCCCTGCCGCCGGCCAGGGAGGGTCCCACATGGCGCGGCAGACCTCTCCTGCTGTGCCCGCTGCTCCCCTCAGCAGTGTACTTCCGTTGATCTGCCTGTTCTGCTCCCTGCTCTCTGTGGTGATCCTCTCACCCCCCTACACCTCTGGCCTGTACCCCAGTGCTTGTATGCATAAATAAATAAATCTTTAAGAAAAAAAAAAAAAGAAATTAGAACGGTTTCCTTTCTGTACCAGTCTTAGCATGGGGCCTGAGGAGACACCCCGAAAAGTAAATGCTTTATTCTCACTTCTTCAGGGGCCCTTAGTTCTGGGACACAGCATTCTGGGGGAACTTGGAGAGGGACGGGCTTGCACAGGTGCCTGTGATTATGCCTCGCTCTGGTCAGGGTAGTTCTCATTGAGAAGATGACATTTGAGCCAAGATTTGAAGTTACCAAGAGTTAGCCATGAAGGGGTCTTGGTGGAAGAGGTTTCTAGGTAGAGGAAACTGCTAAGGCAAAACAGGAAGTTGTCTCCTGGCAAGATTTGGGAAGGCAAGGAAGTCAGTGTGTCTGGAACAGACCGAGTGAAGGAATGCAGTAGCAGGTGAGGTCAGAGAGGAGAGGGGGTCAGACTGTTTGACATCATCCAAGGGACTTTGCGTCTTACTAACAGAGAAATATGGAGGCATTGCAGGTTTTCAGCAGAGGAGGATGTGTGTGATGCTATTGAGATTTCAAAACCATCACTCTGGTATTTTGAGAACAGACTTATATGGGAAGGGTTGAGGCCATTGCAATAATGCAGGCCAGAGGGCATGGTGGCTCTGACTCAGGGTTCTTGAGCTGAGGGGATAAGATGTGATTAGATTCTGGATAATTTTTTTAAAGAGATTTATTTATTTATGCATACAAGAGCTGGGGTATAGGACTGAGTGCGGAAGGTGAGAGCATTTACCAGAGACAGAGTGGGGAGCAGAACAGGCAGATGGACTGAAACACACTGCTGAGGGGAGCAGCGGGGAGACAGGAGAGGTCCACTGGGCCATGTGGGTCTCCTCCCTGGGCGGGGATCCAACTAGGGCTGCTGTGCCATGGATGCTTCACAGTGCAGCACTCACCTGCTGCGCCACCAGGGAGGCCCTCGGAATACATTTTGAAGGTAGCACCAACAGCAAGATTCATGAATGGGTTAGATATGGAATGTGAGAGAAAAGAGAAGTCAAGGATGACTCCAGATTTTTTGACACGGGCAATAGGAGTTTGCCACCACCTGGGATGGTGAGGGCATGCAAATGGGATGGATTTTGGAGGGAGACCATAGTTTGGTTTCGTCTGTGTTGTGATGTCCACTGAAACCCAAATGGAGGTCAAGAGGTGGAGAGAGAGAGATCCGATCTGGTGATGCCCACTTGGAACTGATTAGCATATAAATAAAATAACATAAAATAACTGATTAGTTAAAGTCTGGGGACAAGGAGATTGCAAAGGGGGTTTTGATGGAGTAGAGAACTGGTCAAAAGTTTGAGCTTTGGGACACTCTGCCACTGAGAGTTCTGAAGAACAGGAGGAATCAGCAGAGGAAACTCGAGACAGAATCCAATGAGGTTTTTATTTAGTTATTTTAAATAATTTATTTATGCATATAAGAATTGTGGTGGGGGGGGGGTGAAAGGATTCACCAGAGACCACTCTGGTGGGAACAGGCAGATCAACTGAAACACACTGCTGAGGGGAGCAGCGGGCGAGGCAGGAGAGGTCTGCTGTGCCACGTGGGTCCCCTCCCTGGCCGGGGCTCGAACTCGCACTGCTGTGCCACGGAAGCTACACAGTGTGGTGCTCAACCCGCTGCACCACCGGGGAGGCCCCCAGTGAGACTCTTTGAAGGTGCATTCATCGGGTACCTGGTAGGGAAAGAATTCTAGATGACAGAAAGGTTGAATCTAAAGACAGAGAGGTGTGAACATCTGATTTGGGCAAGTGCTATGTCGGGGAGCTCAGGGGAGGTGTGTGCAGAGAAGTGGGCCGGGAACTGGCAGTGAGGCTGGAAAACGGGCTTCCCCAAGTCATAATGGACTTGCACACACTCAGCCTAAGACTTCTGGTGTCTGTTTCATGGTGTTGGCAGCTGGGCTTATTGGCGTCTGAATCTGATTTACCATGTGTCAGGAACTGTGATAAGCACATCACTTTTATTTAATCATTTAATCTTTATACCTACCCTTTAAGAAAAATAGTGTTCTTTGTAGATGAAGAAACTGGGGCTCACAGAGATCAAAGGTTTCACTCAGGTTATCCTTGGAGAAGCTAACCAACCACCCACCTAACCAACCACCTTTACCCCAGACAGCCCTAGTTCAGTAACCTGGCCTATCTCCTGGAGGGCTGACTCTTCTTAAGGCATCAGCGGGTCAGTGACTTACAGCACTTGACCTCACATCACTCTGTCTCGCAAAGAAAGTGCTGTACATGCAAAGACTCAGGTAGATATGGGGCTCTGGAGAAGGTGCTCAAGTGGGCCAGTGACTTGGGGAGCAGAGTGGAAGCCCTGCCAGGGGATGTCAGGGGGAGGTGAAGGTGGGTGGAACTAGTACAACAGGGACTACAGGGGGCTCAGCAGGTGGTGTGCAGGGTCAGGCTCCCTGAAAGCCAAGTAGAGAGTCGGGCCATGGAAGTCAATGAAATCAGCCTCCGGGTGAGGGAGGCAATTTCCAGATACTTATCTTCCAATATACACCCCTTTCTGGCATGGACCGCCCCCAAGATTAAGTCCAACGCCTATACTTTACAGGAGAAATGCACATCTCTTGGGGTCTCCCTGGTGGCACAAGGGATTAAGTACCGCACCCACCATGAAGCATCTGCTGCCACTGCAGTGCAAGTTCGATCCCCCACTATGGAGGGGACCCACATGGCGCTGCAGACCTCTCCTGCCTTGCCCGCTGCTCCCCTCAGCGGTGTATTTCAGTCTATCCACCTGTTTTGCTCCCCACTTTGTCTCTGGTGAATCCTCTCACCCCCCGCACCTCTGGCCTGTACCCCAGTTCTTGTGTGCATAAAGAAAGCCACATCTCTTGCCCTCCCACCATTTTACTGCGCTGTGTCTGCGGTTGTAAGGAAACCTCTGGGGCAGCGCTATAGTGGAAACCTCTGTGGCAGAGCCTGGCCACGCCGCTTTCCCTTTCCCTCGCAGAAGTCGGGTGTTTGGCCCTTCGCAGGCAGACATCAATACCCTTTTGTGTGCCTGCAGAGTAAATTGGGGCGTGTGACTTGCCTGGATTCCGAAGATTTGAGTGACATTCCTGTTAACAGAACACTTCCAGTCCTTTATTTATATAACTTGCAAAAAGGTTTTCAGTGATTGCATCTATAAGAAGAAAAGCAGCAGCGCAACTACAACAAATATCTAGATTCATTATAATAACAAGGCATCCATAAACCCTTAAATCGATAATGAGAAGATAAGCCACTTTTCCCCACTAAGACATGTATTCTGACAAAATTCATTATTTAATAATGTACTTATGACGCTTTGGTTAAGCGTGTACTAATAATGGGACTTCACTACATCTCGTTGCAGCAGAGTTTTCGTGTCCATAAAAAGTCTAGTTTTATTTTTGATTTATGAACCTAGTTTGTGGGTGAGGTATATATAAAAAAACTACTGATTAAAGATTTTGAAACATAAAAACAAATTTGGTTTAAAATCTGTAACACACAAACTTGTTCGTGATTTTTAAAAAGATTATTTATGCATACAAGAGCTGGGGTACAGGCCAGAGGTGTGGGGGGTAAGAGGGTTCACCAGAGACAGAGTGGGGAGCAGAACAGGAAGATCTACTGAAATACACTGCTGAGGGCAGCAGCGGGCGAGGCAGGAGAGGTTTGCTACGTCATGTGTGTTAGCTCCCTGGCTGGGGATCGAACTTGTGCTACAGTGGCTGCAGATGCTTCATGGTGCTGCATCTTAACCCCTTGCATTACGAGGGAGCCCCCCCTCCCATGTTTGTCTATAGCAGCATTAATCTCAATAGCCAAAAATTTGAGGCGACCCAACTGTTGCCCAGCTGATGAATGTGATGTAACCACATACTGGAACATTATTAGGCATTATCAAGGAATGAGTTCTCACTCTTGCATCAACGTGCATGAACCTTGAAAGAAGCTAGCAGCAAGAGACTACTTACTGTCTATTCCATTTGTATACAGTGTCCAAAGTGGATATCTGTAAACAGAAAGTATACCAGTGGTTGGGTAGGGCTGTGGTGGGGCAGTAGGGAATGAGGAGACATATGAAAGTCTAAAAGCCCAATGTGGTGACAGAGACACAATTCTGAATATGGTAAAACCCTTAAATTGTAGGCTCTGAATGTATGAATTATCTGATATGTGATTTATGTCTCAATAGAGCATCTGTGGGGTAAGTTGTATATTATTTAAAACAGTAATAAGAATGATATAAAATATCTGCCTGTTAAGGAAGATTCTGTGTGTGTACCAAACACTAGAAACTTGATTCTTTGCAGCTATTTAAACTTGATTTAAAAAGATGGATGTCAGGCCTCCCTGGTGGCACAGCAGGTTGAGGGCTGCAGTGTGAAGCATCCACGGCACCGTGGCACGAGTTCGATCCCTGGCCAGGGAGGGGACCCACGTGGCGCAGCAGACCTCTCCTGCCTCACCCGCTGCTGGCCTCAGCAGTGTATTTCGGTTGATCTGCCTGTTTTGCTCCCCAATCTGTCTCTGGTGACCCCGCTCATCTCCTGTGACTCTATATCCCAGCCCTTGTATGATAAATAAATAAATTAAAAAAAAAAGAGGGATGTTGATTAGAAATTGCATGGGGGCATGTTGTTATTTTTCAGGGACTTGTGAGCAGAAAAGCTGCACACTCAGTGGATTATGTCTTTTAAATAGACTAGTTAGATTGAGACAAGAGGGGGGAAGGAAGAAAATTAGGACTTCTGTATTGAAGAAAAATGCAGGGGAAAATAAGAGGTAGTAAAAGCTACCTTTTACTACCTTTTAGCTACCTTTCAGGTGGAGGGGTGCTGGGAAGTGGGCAGCCCTGGATACAAAGTCACCCCGTGGAGCCAACTGGCCTTTGTGAAGTCACTGACTTGGGCACCATCTGTTTTAATGAATTCATCGCAGCTCAGTGCAGACTGGTGGCTGGACACAGAGTGAAGAAGGGTGAGAGGGGAGAATGAGAGGGAGGAAGTGAAGACATAGGCTGCGGACTGCTGTCTGAAGAAGTTAGAACATAGAGATAATAAGGTAGTCATTTGGTAAGTTTTGGGAGAAGTTTTGTAAAGGTTGTTACGACTCTAAAGATGCAATCGATTCAACATGTTTGCAGATGAAAGGAAAAGAGCTGGTGTGCGAGAGGGTGAAAATCGGGTGGGGGTGTGCGCCTTGCTGCTGCGGGCAACGTGTCCTGCAAACCAGCTGGTCTTGGCTGAGGCCCCGGGGGCCAGAGGGACGCCTTCTGGCTTCCTTTGGAATCGTGGCCCTTCCCTCCAGGCAGGCTCCACTTGTAGCGGCTTATCTCTACATAGCTTTTCAAACATGTTGCAGATGTTTAGCGCTCCAGAAGGGATAGGGGTGTGGGTAGATCAGCAGGCTTGCTCAACATTCTTTTGAATTTGTCTGATTTAGGGTAAGAGTGGCTTCCAAGTTTCCTAGGTAGAAAAGAAAAACAAATTTTAATGTGAACGTTTTTGCTCGCCTTCATTCACTTGACTTAGGCTGGGAGCTAAGAAACCCATCCACCTCAAATGCTAAAGGAAGTGGGGCAGAGGGTGGGAGGTGGAGGAGCTACCTTGCTCTTCTGTGAGCGCCTGCAGAGCAGAGACCAGCCTGGGCTTGCACACACCTGGCATGCAGGGTGGAACACACAGCGAGAGGCCAAAAGGGTCAAGTGAAAATTCAGTCACCAGGCTTCCCCCCGTGGTGCTGCATTGTTACTTCAGTTCACTTGAATCTATTTCATTATTTTTGTACTCTTATGAAATGCTTTCAACAATTAATGCAGCAAGAGAGACAAAAGAAAGGAAGTATTTGGTAATATCAAGAGAGGAGTGGTTGGGACAAAGCATCTTGCATTATTCGCTGGGAAGAAAAAGGCCAAGCAAAGGGGCTCTCTTGCATTCCTTGGGCACCTAGAGCAAGCCCACGTCCCATGTGTCTGGACATGGGCCCAGTGAGGGAACTGACATCTCCCTCCCCCACCCCCTTTTCCTTTTATATGTTCTCTTTTCATGGTGTTACGTTGATGCTTGGAGAACTGAAGAATACAGTGGCTAGGGACTAATGTGTTGAAGCCCCTTGCTGGTTCAAGGAGCAATTTTCCAGGACACACTTTTGTACAGTAAGCTGGTAGTCATGGTAACAATTGTTAGCAGGAGAGATTATTTAGTGTCATTGTTGTAATTATTACATGGGTTTGTGGCTGGGCATTAAACCACACACCCACTCTTGCTACCAGTATCGAAAACACACAGGTGAATGGCAGACAGCGTCTCTAAATGCAGTTCTCAACCTGGCATCTTTGGGTGGAATTCAGGGGCCTGGTGAACTTGGATGGGGAAAATAAGCCCTACACTTTCACTCAACTGACTGCAGCGCAGTGTTTGCTCAGAGGCGAGTGGTTGAAAAGCACAGCAGAGCTGTGTGGACCTGCCACCAGGAAATCGTGCATGTTTTCATGTTGTGTTACAGCTGTCGCCGCTCTCCTGAAGTGCCGCATTATCAGAATCTTCTGTAGCTCTCACTGCTTTGAAATTCAACCCACCCCTACATTTTTCAGTTTAAGACATCAGTAAAAAAGCATGTCACACAGCAGATACATCTGAATCATTTGATAACTCTCCTCATTCCACTGGGCCCCTGAGGCTGAAGCACAAACACAGGTGGGGAACCCTTGTAGGTGTCTGGTGGCCAGTGGGAGAGGGGAGCAGCGATGTGGAGGGTTTATTAAATGGACGAAATCCGTGTGAATGGTGAGCGGTGTGGGAAATCCATGCTGAGCTGGAAGCCATGGAGGGGACTGTGCTGCTTCAGGGCGGCACCTGGAGATCCTGAGTAAGTTGTGTCAGGGTGAGGAGGAGGAGAAGAAAGAAGCTGTCACCATTTTGGGAAGGAGCAGAATAGGGACTGGGGCAAAACTCCTGGGCCGCCATGGAGGATAAGCCCCGAGTGAAGGGCCCAGCACACTGGGTTACCTCCTGTGGCCTGAGGAAGGAATCAGACAGCCCAAGTGTTCGGGAAGTACGCTCTTTATTTATTTTAAAAGATTTATTTTCTGAGGTGCAGGCCAGATTGCAGGGGCTGAGAGGGTTCACCAGAGACAGATCAGGGGGCAGAACAGGCAGACTGACTGAAACACACTGCTGAGGGGAGCAGCAGGCGAGGCAGGAGAGTCTGCTGTGCCATGTGGGTCCCCTCCCTGACCGGGATCGAACTCACGATGCAGTGGCTTCATAGTGCGGCGCTTAACTTAACCCTGCACCGCCAGGGAGGCCCCAAGTCAGCTCTTTAGAAGATTATTTAGGGGGACAGGGTAGAGCAGGGGGGATAGACTGAAAAGGAAACTCAGTGGTATCCTAATAGAATTTATTTTAAAACAGCATATTATTCACAGGCAATAAACACAAAATCAAGTAAGTTTGATGTAAGTATACACTAAAAACATCAGTTAGGATAGTGAACACGCCCACCGCCCCCTTCCCTGGAGTCTCTTAGAGCCCCTCCTTCTTCTCCATCCCCAGCAGCTGCTCCTCTGCTTCCCTTCCAGGAGCCCTTGCTTTTCTAGAATCTGCTGTGAATGCATTCAGACTGCACACACTTTGTTCCTCTGGCTTCTTTCACTTAGCATAAGGCATTGAGACTCACCCACGCTGTTCCCGAGCAATAGCCCGCCCCTTCCTATCGCTGACTAGCAGTATATAATTGTACACTTTGAAAAGGGCAGAGAATCAATTTATTTTTCCTAATACAAAATCTCAAAAGGGAGTGAAATTTCGAATGCTTATCAAACAGGAACAGGAGTGAAGCGCTGTTGAGAAACGCTGCTCTGATGTGATCGGGCGCATTCCAGCCCAGATTCCCTTACTGTCAAGGCTAAATCTGAGCACATTTGGAAATATTTCAGGCCCGAACGCAGGCCTTCGTTCTTCGGGACATCAAAACCAGCGGTAGGCTGAGCGGGCCCTCGCGACCGCAGGCACTGAGGAGACCGGTGCAGGCCTGATGAAGTGTTCCAAAAGCATTTTGCATGTCATCTGTTTTTCATACAGCCTCCTTATTTGGTAGATAAGGGGCGAGAATCATTTTCCATGTTACACAAATGGGCTATGGTGCGTTGGAGAGAATTATTACCCAAGATAGAAGTGGGTGAGGGCAGACGGAGCCCGGGACCTGGGCTGCTGGCGGCCACTGCCTCTGTCAGTCCAGGCTCAGAGTTGTGAAGACAACAGTCATTTCACTTTCACTTTTGTTCTTGTTTGGGTTGTGACAGAGTCTTCATATCGGAGGGGCTAAGGGTTTTCTCTCCCTCCTTCCTTTTTGAACTTCCCCCTTCCTCTTGATCAGGGCTGACATCTGCATGACCTCCAGTGACCACAAGTGCTGGCCGTTCTTTTCCAGACACCCAGGAGACTCCGCACTGGATAAGCCCTGTAGGTCACTTCCCAGCGGCCAAGACAGAAGGGCCAGATGAAAACTAAGCAGAGTTTCTTACCCTCTTCTGGGCCATGGAAGCACCGAGAATCTGGTGGAGGTTATGGGTTTTCTCTCCCATAAAAACACACATTTGTGGGCGCACGTCCAATTTTGCAGTGATCTCAGTGTTTCAAGACCTCCCTCCTTCTCTCCTTCCCCCTCGCCCTCAGTTGAAGCCTGTCTGCAGGAAAAACCCCAGGGTGAGCAATTTGGGTATAAAGTGAAATAGCAAATCATGGAAGGAAGCCGAAAGCCAGAGTCATTAAGTAGAGAGATTAGTGATAAGACCCAGGTAGAACAGAGGGCTGGCGTAGGGGTGGCAGTGTTTGATGCATGGGTCTGTGCACTTAGGGCTGGGGTGGAGGGCTGCATTCTAGGCAGAGGGATATGCCTGAGAAAGGGAGGGAGAACGGGAAATAGGAAAACTCAAGTCATCCAACAAACTTAGTTTATTTTTTTTTTTAAAGATTTATTTTATTTATGCATACAAGCACTGGGCTACAGGCCAGAGATGTGGGGGGCGGGGGGGTGAGAGGATTCACCACAGAGAGCCGGGAGCAGAATAGGCAGATCAACAGAAGTACACTGCTGAGGGGAGCAGCAGGCACAGCAGGTGGGTCCCCCACCTGGCTGGCAGCAGGGATCGAACTCGTGCTGCAGTGGCTGCGGTTTGCTTCATAGTGTGTTGCTTAACCCACTGCGCCACCAGGGAGGCCACCAAACTTAGTTTAACTAGAGGAAGATGATGACAGGGAACCATGAGAAGTCACCACTATGGGCCAGGCTCATAGCGTGACACCAGCGGCGAGGTGAGTGCGCTTCATTTTTCTCTCGAAGGACTAGTCTGTAATTTCCTCTTCTTCATGGTTTTCTTTCTTTGGGATAGGGGCTTTGGGGTGTGTATGGATGAGTAATGTGTATTTATGGTAATATATAAGGAAGTTAGAAAAGGCAAATTATTGTATGATATCTTTTGATCTCTTCATAGGACAGATGGATATCCTTCGTGCATATATTTTGTTCTACTTTGTAAACATTGTCTTTTTTTTTAAAAAAAGGATTTATTTATTTATGCATACAAGAATGGGCCAGAGGTGCAGGGGTGAGAGGATTCACCAGAGACAGAGTGGGGAGCAGAACAGGCAGAATGACTGAAATACACTGCTGAGGGGAGCAGTTCGTGAGGTAGGAGAGGTCTGCTGTGCCATGTGGGTCAGCTCCCTGGCTGGGATCGAACTCACAGTGGCTGCTAATGCTTCATAGTAAAGTGCTTAACCCCTTGTGTCACCAGGGAGGCCTAAAATTATCTTTTCATCGCTTTCCCAACTCTGCCCACCATCCCAGTCAAAAGTCCCATGGATTGTTAACTCTTTTTTATGTGCAGGCATGGGTACACAAACTTTTTCTTATTTAAAAAAACATATTTAGGATATATAACCTTTAGAAATAAGTCCGAGGCACCTTCTGAAGGTTTGTCTCCTCAATGTCTTATTTTCATCTGCTTACTTATTTTCTCCTCTCACTGTCCTTTGCTCCTTAGCCCAGTGGATTCAATCCACATCCCCCCCTTGAGCCTTCTCTCCCTGAATAAAGTCTCTTCCTGATGCTCATCGGCGGTGAGTGAGTGTGTGCCGAGTGCCTGAGGTAGTCCGTCGTTGAGACGCTATTACAGGTCATGTCCACTACAGCCCTGCCCGTACTGATTAATGATCTTCATCTTGCCCATGTGGAAAGTTACTTTCCCAAGGGCAAAGCCCCAAAGACTTCCAGGGAATGTCTCTATACTCATCACCCCAAATCTGCATCTGCAGTTCTAGTTCAGATGCTCTGGAGCAGCACATCCCATACCCAGTGTTCACTTCCGCTGGATTTTTCCACAGACGCCCCCAACTCAGAATGTCAAAACTCAGCTCTCAACTCTTGGCCCCAAAGCTGCTTCCCGCGATTAGTCTATCAGCCACCTTGACCATCGTCCTTTCTCGTCCTGCCCCCAAAGACCACACTCCGGGGCTAGGCAGGACTTCCATAGTGGCCCCAGACCCTCCCAGTCCCCGGGAGGACACTGGCCAGGCAGCTTGGACTGGCTTGTTAGTGCAGCTGCAATTCACGCGCTGTTCTCCCTGCCTTTGGTTGACGTTCCTCCGGCTCACCGATGTCCCTGCAGTTGGCACACTGAGAAGATGACTTTCCGTAACTGCTGTCATTTTCAGTGGCTTCCCTTTGCCCTCAAAATAAAACTCCAGCTTTGAGTGCGACCTCTCAGGGCATCATGGTAGTGCCTCCTCCCTCTTCCCCCACCTCCCCGCCCCAGCTCCCACCCACTGACTGCTCGCCCATTGAGCTCTGCGTTCCAGTCCAGGGAGCTAAATAGATGGGATTGCTGCCAGGACTCTGACGTTTAACCTGGGCTCTCTCCTTTCACCTTTGCTCTGCATCCCTCACTGTTTTCTTGGCTAATTTCTATAACCTTTCAAGTTCTGGCTGAGGTATCAGAACCAGGAGGTCTTTCCTCTTTCCTCACTTCCTCCCCACCCTCCAGCATGCCTAAATCCTTCATGGAGAACATCAGATTTTATTAGTCATCAATTAGGTTGGATTTTCCCATTTCCCTAAGAATTCTGAGGGTGGAGCCTGAATTATTTAATAATCCTTGATTGTTGTAGACTCGATAGATGTTCCCTGCGTGTTTGCAGAACACGTGGCAGTGCTCATCCAGGGCTCAGGCTCCAGCAGCTGTCTCGTCCACCGCGGGCAGAAAGAATGAACACTGCAGATTTGACTTCTATTCTCAGACGTCCATGAACAAGAATTACTTTCCTTTTTTTTTTTTTTTCCAAAGATTTTATTCATGTATGTATGCAAGAACTGGGGTATAGGCCAGAGGTGTATGTGTGTGTGTGGGGGGGGTGAGAGATTCACCAGAGACAGAACAGAACAGTCAGATCGACTGAAATACATTGTTGAGAGGAGCAGAGGCGAGGCAGGAGAGATCTGCTGCGCCATGTGGGTCCCCTCCCTGGCCAGGGATTGAACTCGTGCTGCGGTGACTGCAGAGGCTTCATAGTGCAGTGCTTAACCCTTTGCACCACCAGGGAGGCCCAAGCATTACTTTCAATATCGCGTTTTGAACTGTAAAACTATTGCCTGTTTAATCAGGAACCTGTTGCTGCTGCTCACTGCCCTCCCCATTTAATGTCGTGAAACAGCCTGGGGTTAGATGGTTCTCTGAGCAGCTCAGCTGGCTTCTGGTCTACCCTGGGTATAGCTAGCGATGGTTCAGATGGCAGCAAGAGAATCCAGGAAGGCCCTGCTGGCGCGGCGCTCGTTCAGAGGGCCTGGGTGGAATTAAAGTGACAGCTTGCATTACTTATGTTTCACAAATCACATGATCAACCACGAAGCAAGAGTGGGGAAATAGACTCTATTTTTTGATGGGAAACAACTGCAACATCACGTTGCAAGAATGTGGATGAAAGAAAGAGAAACTGTGGTCATTTTTGCAAACAACCTCGTGGGTCATTCAATGCATAAATTCCACAGTGTGTAATGGTTATTCAAGAGGTAACAAAAATCTGGATGTTGGAATAAATTACTGGCTAGACAAATATTTGTTTACTTATATTTAAATATTTAAGTTAAAAAGGTACATGTTGGTAAATTATAGTACATGTATATGCACAATGCTTATTTTGCAAACAGGATCGAAATCTTAAGAATAATTGAGCCTCTCTTTCCAGTTCATTTTATCTTCAGATTCCTCTTTTTTCCCTCAAAGGTTTATTTATTTATGCATACAAGAACTGGGATGTAGGCCAAAACTGCAGGGTTGGGGAAGCAGTGAGAGGATACACCAGAGACAGAGTGGGGAGCAGAACAGGTAGAGCTACTGAAACACACTGCTAAGGGGGGCAGCGGCGAGGCAGGGGAGGTCTGCTGTGTCTGTGGGTTATCGAATTCATGCTGCAGTGGCTGTGGATAGTTTCACAGTGCTGCGACTTAACCCCTTGTGCTACCAGAGAGGTCCTATCTCATATCGGTGTTACATAGAACTCAATATTGCAGAGCTATTCATAAGATGTTAACATCAATACCTCAAATGCATTTTTGGAAATGGAGTTATTGAAAATATTGAATTCAATGTAGAATTGAATGAATTAAAGGCCAAAAGCCTGATGTTCTTGGACTGGTGCCTGGTATGGATAGAAAGCTACAGAGAGGTTTGGTTTGTATTTTAAAACTACCTCACGCATGAAATCACTTCATGTCTTTATGCCTCATCATTTCCAAGCAGAATATCACCCACTAGAATTATTTCATATTTTAAAAGCTTTATTTTTAAAGATATATTTATTTATTTTTTGGCCTCCCTAGTGGTACAGGGAGTTAGTTAAGCACCACAATATGAAGCAGCCACAGTCACTGCAGCACAAGTTCGATCCCTGGCCAGGGATCTGACCCACATGGCGCAGCAGACCTCTCCTGCCTCGCCCGCTGCTCTCCTCAGCAGAGTACTTCAGTCAATCTGCCTGTTCTGTTCCCCACTCTATCTCTGGTGAATCACTCCCCATACATCTGGCTAGTACCACAGTTCTTGTATGCATAAATAAGTAAATCTTTAAAAAAAATAGTATCATGTAGACCCTAGAAAATTAAGAGCAAAATGATGATCTCCACTAACTTTTTTTTTAAGTTGAAGTAACATTGGTTTACAATACTATGTGTGACTTAGGATAAAGCCTCGTTCCTTCTTAGATGGATGTCACCACACCATACCCACCATCCAAGCACCCAAGCACTTCACGTAGACCACTGGACCCCTACTGCCTTGTTCCCAATTTACTAGCCTCCACTCTGCAGTAAATTCCTAGGGTTTGTTTTGGTTTCATTTTCAGTTGCTTTGTTTTGTTTCTCTGATTTTCACATGAGCGAAATCATCCAGCATTTGTCTTTCTCCTTCTGACTTATTTCACTTAGTATAATCCCCTCCAGTCCCATTTATGTTGTCCAAATGACAAGAATTCATCTTTATTTTTTATAGCTGAGTAATATTCCAGTGTGTGTGTGTGTGTGTGTTCTTACTCCGCTGCTCTGTTCTTGGGCACTAAGGTAGTTTCCACAGTTAGCTATTGTAAATAGTGTCGCAGTGAACATAGGTGTGCATATGACCCTTTGAATTAGTGATTTTGATTTTTGTATTCCTTGGGTAGGTAACCCGGAGTGGAATTACTGGATTCTACATTAGACCTGTTTTTAGTATTTTGAGGACGCTCCATTCTGTTCTCCGCAGGGAATGCATCATCTGCATTCCCACCAATAGAGTGCTAGGTTTCTTTACCCCACATCCTCATCTGCTAACTTTTTCTGAAAAATCCTTTTACTTTTTTTCTTGAAAACATGCCACACCATGCCACAAATGATCATAACCTTTTATGAGTGCTTTTTAATTTTTTTAATTTTTAATATTTATTTATTTATACATACAATAACTGGGGTACAGGCCAGAGATGCAGGGAGGGGCTGAGAGGATTCACTAGAGGTAGAGTAGGGAGCATAACAGGCAGATCGACTGAAACACACTGCTGAGGGGAGCAGCTGGCACAGCGCGAGAGGTCTGCTGCACCATATGGGTCACCTCCCTGGCCTGGGATTGAACTCGTGCTGCAGTGACTGCAGAAAGCTTCAGTGTGCTGCAACTTAGCCCCTTGTGCCACCAGGGAGGCCCCTGTAACGGCTTTTTAAATTTAATATATCCTGATGATATTTTCAAGTAATATTTTACTAACTAATATCTCCTATGGTATTTTAAATAAATCAGTAATATCTACTGTACATATTCTAAATTATTTTACTGATACCCCATTCTTAGTGTTGGGGATCTGCAAATGAATAAGACCTGCTCTTTACCCTTTGACGTTTGTGATCTTGTATTTACACACGTAAAGAAATTAACACAGTTTAGGAATTACTATAAAGAATAGTTTATTTTGCATTTCAGTCCTGGCAAAGTTGCTCATGCAAGCCCGAATGTGTTCCATGTCACTTCGGGGTATGCCTGACTTAATGATTAATAACTGTTAATAATGTCATCCATTTATGGCATTTTATTTACTTCCAGATATTGTCCTGAACACTTTATATGTACTATCTAAAGTTTATAAGAATGATATAAAATAGTTTTATTTAAACAAATATTCTTGAGGGGCCTCCCTGGTGGCGCAGTAGATTAGCAACGCACTATGAAGCAAACTGCAACCACTGCAGCACGAGTCCGATCCCTGCTGCCGGCCAGGGAGGGGACCCACATGGTGTAGCAGACCTCTCCTGCTGTGCCTGCTGCTCCCCTCAGCAGTGTACTTCCCTTGATCTACCTGTTCTGCTCCCGGCTCTCTGTGGTGAATCCTCTCACCACCCCCCCACACACCTCTGGCCTGTACCCCAGTGCTTGCATGCATGCATAAATAAATAAATAAATAAATAAATCTTTGAAAAAATATTCTTGAGGTGCAATACACAAACTATGGGGTCACCCATTTAAAGTCTACAACTCTGTGGGTTTCAGTATATTCACATAATTGTGCAACGACCATCACAATCCACTTTAGAACATATTCATCACCCCACAAAGAAACCCTGTATCTATTGGCAGTCTCTTCCCCAGTCTCCCCAATTGACCCAAGCCCAACCACTTATCTTTGTCTTTAGATTGGCCTGTTCTGGACATTTCACTTCTGACATCTTTCCCTTGCCACACTCCCAAGCTTCATCCATATTGTAGTGAGGATAAGCACAGAGCTTTTTTTTTTAAAAAAAAAAAAAAAAGATTTATTTATTTATGCATACAAGC
>JAGFMF010011641.1:483070-564511 GCA_019455555.1 Galemys pyrenaicus | reverse complement strand
GAGCAGAACAGGCAGATCAATGGAAGTACACTGCTGAGGGGAGCAGCGGGCACAGCAGGAGAGGTCTGCTGCGCCCTGTGGGTCCCCTCCCTGGCCGGCGGCAGGGATCGAACTCGTACTGCAGTGGCTGCGGTTTGCTTCATAGTGCGGTGCTTAACCCACTGCGCCACCAGGGAGGCCCGGGCTTTTTTTTTTTTTTTTTAACACATACAAGAACTGGGGTGCAGGCCAGAGGTGCTGGGGAGGGTAAGAAGATTCACCAGAGACAGAGTGGGGAGCAGAACAGGCAGATCGACTGAAATACACTGCGGAGGGGAGCAGCAGGCAGGAGAGGAGAGGTCTGCTGTGCCATGTGGGCCCCCTGCCTGACGGGGGATCGAACTCAGGCCATAGTGGCTTGATATATCTGAGGCTTTAACTCCAGCACTGCCATGAAGACCCTAGCGCAAAGCTTTCTGATGGCCTAACACCGTCTGCTGCATGTACACAGCACATCTCTATCCTCCGTTGATGGCATTGAATGGTTCCTACTTTTTGACTATATGAATAGAGTGAAGCTACTTGAACATTCATGTGCAGATTTTTGTGTGCGTGTAGATGGTCTGAGTTATATCTCCATGACAGGAATGGCTGGGTCATATCATAACTCTGTGTTTCTTTTGTGGAACTACCAAACTGTTTTCCAAAGTGGTTGTGTCAGTGTATATTCCCCCCAGCACTGGAAAAGGATCCCAATTTTCTTCTTCTTTTTTTTTTCAAAGATTTATTTATGAATACAAGAACTGGGGTGCAGAAGTATGTGGCTGGGAGTGAGAGGGTTCACCAGAGACAGAATGGGGAACAGAACAGGCAGATCTACTGAAATACACCACTGAGTGGAGCAGGGGGTGAGACAGGAGAGGTCTGCTGTGCCATATGGGTCCCCTTCCTGTCCAGGGATTGAACTCCTGCTGCAGTGGCTGTGGATAGCTTCATAGCGCTGCGACTTAACCCCTAGTGCTACCAGGGAGGCCCAAATCCCAATTTTCATAACATCCTCACTAATACTTGTTATTATATGGCACTTTGTGGCCAGTCCGTGGGTTTTATTTTCATCTTTTAGATAAGGCTGCTAAGGCTGGTTGCCTTGCACCTTCATACACCTGGGCACCCATATAGCTACCTGCTCCCACACAGCACATTGACACCATCTTACCTTGTGCTAATTCTTGGAGAATCAATGTATGTTGATGAATGCACCACATTAACTCACCACTAAAATCCAGTTCTGCTCTTCACCATACAACTGACCCCGTTTGCCTGATTTACCCTCCCTCCTTCCCACTCAACACACTTTTGAGCAACCTCTTCTTCCACCAGATAGGTCAAGGGGCTCAGATTTGATCGGCCTCCACAGCTGGAGGTATGTCCAGAAGCCTGGGCAGTGACTGGACTTGAGTGAGGGCTCAGCTCTGTACCTCCCATCAGGGGCTCGTGGTGTCTGCAAGACTGGAAGAAGCCGCTCTGGCCTGTACCCCAGTTCTTGTACGCATAAATAAAAATAAATCTTGAAAAAACCAAGAACCCCACACGTCAGAAGCTCCTCGTCCATCTTCCTGCTGGATGGTAGGTGACGGCCATGTTGCAGGCGTCTGGTCTAACAGCGCGTGTCTCTCTGGGGCATGATTAGTACTTAGCGTGTGGGTGGATCTCGTGCACACTTGTCCATATTTCCTGAACCTTTTCAGTTTGGGACTCACCTGTTCCTTTGCTTGGCCCGAACCTCTGAGTCAGCATTTGCATCTGTTTCTCCTCCTCCCCTTGTAAACACAGCTGAAACCTCCCCAGACCCCCCTCTTCCCTCTTCCACCGCACTCTCCACTTCCTGTCCTCTGTCCCAGCTGTTAAAAACTGCCTGGCTGAGGAAGGTCAGAGGAATGAGAAGTAACAGCAGTCTACCTTTGTAAGTGCCAGCACAAACATTCCAAGTGCTTTTATGTGCCTTGCCGTTTTCAGTCTTTTCATTAAAATCTCTTCTTAAAAAGGTAGCTACTTTTGTTCTTCTTTTTTCTAGATGAAAACACAGACTCAGAGAGGTGAAGCACAAGGTAATGTGGCTGTAAGCAGTGCAGCCTGGAATTCGAACCCAGTGAGTCTGGCTCTGGAGCTCAAACTCTCAACACCTACGGTGACAGGTCAAACGTCGGGTAGATTCTGTTAGGACAGCAACGTAGGTAGGAAACCTGAGTCTCTTTTTTGGTAATGTCATTTTGGGGAACTCCCCAGGGTATAGACCAAAGAGAAAGGTGGTGGCCACTGTTAGACCAGACGCCTGTAACATGGCCGTTACCTACCATCCAGCAGGAAGATGGACGAGGAGCTTCTGACGTGTGGGGTTCTTGGTTTTTTTTCAAGATTTATTTTTATTTATGCATACAAGAACTGGGGTATAGGCCAGAGGTGGGGGCTGAGGGGATTCACCAGAGACAAAGTGGGGAACAGAACAGGCAGATGGGCTGAAACACACTGCTGAGGGGAACAGCGGGTGAGGCAGGAGAGGTTGGCCAGTCCATGTGCGTCCCTTCCCTGGCAGGGGACCGAACTCATGTTTCAGTGGTTGCGGATAGCTTCATAGTGCGTTGCTTAATCCACTGTGCCACCAGAGAAGCCCCAAATTCTCGTTTTTTTACAAAATTAAAATATCTTGACAACCCAGGAGGCTTTTTCACTCAAGCCATGATGGCTCAGATATAAGTTTAGCAGAATCGAGCAGACCAGCAGGGCCTGAGACGTCTGTGGAATGTTAATCATGTTACAAGAAGAAAGGAGTGGTCCAGTAGGGATGGGAAGTGTTGACTTTAACTGTTAAGTAGGATTCTTGACTGTGGACTTCTGCGATCCTTCAAGAGAGAGATACTGACATGGCAATGAAATGACTGTGGGTCACATGCTGATGACCATCTCGTGGGACAGAGTCCTGGGGAACCCGATTTGGGAAACGCTCCTTACTCCTTCCTTTTTTTATTTTTTTATTTTTGAAAAGTTCCAAGCGTTGGTCCTCTCTGGTGGCGCATGGGTTTAAGTCACAACGCTATGAAGCATCTGCAACTACTGCAGCACGAGTTCAATCCCCGGCCAGGGGGCTGACCCACATGGCACAGCAGACCTCTCCTATCTCACCCGCTGCTCCCCTCAGCAGTGTATTTTAGTAGATCTGCCTGTTCTTCTCCCCACTCTGTCTCTGGTGACTCCTCTCACTCCCTGCTCCTCTGGCCTTTACCCCAGTTCTTGTATGCATAAATAAATAAATCTTAAAAAAAAAAATGAGGAATGGCTGCCCTGGGGGAAAAAAAGGAGGAAAAGTTCCAAACACTATAGTGACTACAGAAAAGTCAGTCTTGTGCCAGCTTACTGCTAATTCATGCAGAAAGCAAAGACAGCAACGTATTTCTGAACACAGGGAAACTGTTAGGAAAGGGTGCTGAGACTGATAATACGATATCCGAGTGATTTTTGAGTTGGTTACTCCCCAGTGACATCTTTGTAAAAATCAAAATAAATTGGTATCATATACACCTTTCTCAAGTGTTAGTGTTTTATATGTTTTAGTTTGTCTAAACACAGCTACATACTATGCAAACAATTGCTCAAAACATCGAGCGAGCCCTCAGAATATAGATTGTGCTTCATTTCAAAGCAACAGAGCAGAGGCCTCCCTGGTGGCGCAATGGGTTAAGCAACACACTATGAAGCAAACCGCAGCCACTGCAGCACGAGTTCGATCCCTGCCGCCGGCCAGGGAGGGGACCCACATGGCGCAGCAGACCTTTCCTGCCTTGCCCGCTGCTCCCCTCAGCAGTGTGTTTCAGTCCATCTGCCTGTTCTGCTCCCCACTCTGTCTCTGGTGAATCCTATCACCACCCCCACACCTCTGGCCTGTACCGCAGTACTTGTATATGCATGAATAAATAAATCTCTAAAAAAAATAATAAAGCTTGCTTGGCTTCTACCTAATTATAAGCTTGTACTTAAAAGCAGAACTTTGCCATTTCTGGAATGACCCAGTAATGACTTTTTTTTTTGTAAAAAGTGTTTTGCCCTTTGTTCCTTTACATAAAGTGTCAGGAAAACAAGTTCTTTACAAAAGATTTTTAGTGTGGTGAAAGAAGCTAAATATTAAAGATGCAAAATCTAATTAGAGAATTTTTTAAAAGATTTTATTTATTTTTAAAAAGATTGATTGATTGATTGATTTATGCATACAAGCGCTGGGGGGTGTAGTCCAGAGGTGTGCGGGGTGGGGTGAGAGGGTTCGCCAGAGACAGAGTGGGGAGCAGAACAGGCAGATGGACTGAAACACACTGCTGAGGGGAGCAGCAGGTGAGGCAGGAGAGGTCTGCTGTGCCATGTGGGTCCCCTCCCTGGCCGGGGATCAAACTCGTGCTGCCAGTCCGTGCTTGCTTCATAGTGCGGTGCTCAAACATTAATGACACTGGGGAGGTCCTAAATAAATAAATCTTTTTTTTTTTTTTTAAAGATTTATTTATTTATGCATACAAGCACCGGGGTACAGGCCAGAGGTGTGGGGGCGGGGGTGAGAGGATCCACCACAGAGAGCGGATAGCAGAACAGGCAGATCAATAGAAGTACACTGCTGAGGGGAGCAGTGGGCACAGCAGGAGAGGTCTGCCGCGCCATGTGGGTCCCCCCCCTGGCCGGCAGCAGGGATCGAACTCGTGCTGCAGTGACTACTGTTTGCTTCATAATGTGTTGCTTAACCCATTGCGCCACCAGGGAGGCCCCCCTAAATAAATAAATCTTAAAAAAATAAAATAAAATCTGTTTGCTATTCTTTTAGGTATATGTCTAGTACATGTTTGGGTATATGCTGGACCACATGGTAATTTTATGTCTGACTTATTGAAAAAGTGCCAGACTCTCTTGACTTCTAAATGCCTTTTATTTATTTATTTTAAAGATTTTATTTATTTATGCATACAAGAACTGGGGTACAGGCCAGATGTTTGGGTGTGAGAGGATTCACCAGAGACAGAGTAGGGAACAGAACAGGCAGACTGACCGAAACACACTGCTGAGGGGAGCAGCAGTCGAGGAAGGAGTAGCAGTCTGCTACGCCATGTGGGTCCCCTCCTTAGCTGGGGATCGAACTCGTGCTGCAGTGGCTGTGAATAGCATCATAGTGCTGCAGCTTAACCCCTTGTGCCATCAGGGAGGCTCTTGGATGCCTTTTTAACAGTAAAAATTCACTATAAAATTTATATTCCGAAGTCCATTATGGGATATGTTAATGAATGGTTATATTTCTAGACTGAATATTAAAAGCCTAAGAGGTTTCTTTGAAGTCAAATTTCTCTCAGAACGCCCCTAAATGAACAAGTAAGCACAAGCCTCTTATCATTTGTATTTACTTCCTCCTATAGTTGTTTTCTCCCTGAAACTTCAGTCTTTTACAAAATCAGTATCTCCTCAGGGGATGGTTATGCACAGATTACTCCATCCCTGTCTCTTTGGTTTTATGGGTTTTTTAAAAAACAATTTTCTGGGTCAGATAGACATTCTCGAATCTCTTTCGTGACTTGGTTAAACGTAGACTAATCCAAGGACAAATCCAAGCTAGCTCATCTTCCTTTTTATTTACCTTTGCATAAATTTCAGTGTTGCCCGGGGAGGGTAAAAGAGTAAATGATTACAGATAATGCTGGCAATACCCCAACATTATATTGGCTGGAAACTCCTTGTCCCAACGTAAAGTGAACGTAAGGAAGAACATGGTGAGCAGACAGAAGGGGTCAAGCCCATTCCAGTGTAGGCAGCTCCCACCCTCAGTTCCTCTCTGGTGGCTCAGACACCCCCATCCTCATTGGATTTGGGGATTAGATCAGAGACTTTTCTGCCTGGGTGGGGGCCAGAGGCACAGTCCTGGGAAGGTAATGTTAGCGTAACGACTACTAGCTAACTGGTATACCTGGGGTTCAGGACAGAGGTTTAGGGGGTGAGAGGATTCACCAGAGGCAGAGTGGGGAGCAGAACAGGCGGATCCACTGAAACACTGCTGAGGGGAGCAGCGGGCGAGGCAGGAGAGGTCTGCTGCACCATGTGGGTCAGATCCCTGGCTGGGGATTGAACTCAGGCCACAGTGGCTGTGGATTGCTTCATAGTGCTGCGACTTAACCCCTTGCATTTCAAGGAGGCCCCCTGTCCATTATTCTTTTTTAAAGATTTATTTATTTGTGCATGTAAGAACTGGGAGGCCAAAGGTGTGGGGCATGTGAGGACTCACCAGAGATAGAGCAGTGAGCAGAACAGGCAGATTGACTGAAATACATTGCTGCGGGGAGCGGTGGGTGAGGCAGGAGAGGTCTGCTGCGCCCTGTGGGCCAGCTCCCTGCCGGGGGATCGAACTCATGCCACAGTGGCTGTGGATGCTTCATAGTGTGGTGCTTAACCCCTTGTGCCACCAGGGAGGCCCCCTGTCTGTTATTCTTGATGTGAAAAAGCCCTCTGAGAACCAACTAAATAAGGAAGCAGAATCGAGAGCTGAGGGGAGGGGAAGATACTCCCTGCAGGTGTCAGCTGAGCCCTGGCCTCACTCCTTAGGCTTCTTGGCTCTTGGAGACAATGTGCTTTAATACTCTGAAAGGAATTTTGTCACTTGTGAGAATGAGGTGGCCCAGGTCACATGCCAACTCCCTCCTTCCTCAGTTCTAGGGATCTGCCTCCTTCCCCCTGGGTCAGTGGGTGAGGTCTGACGTTGCTGGGGTGTCCATGCTTTATCTGATGTGCTGTTGGTGTCCATGCTTTATCCTTCTAGAAAAGAGGGATCTCAGGAGGACAGATCCCTGGAGGGTAGAGACCAGATTATCCATGTTAACCAGGGGGAGAGTGGGCATGAGGCCCTGAGGAGGGGTGCTCTTTTGTTAGATTAGAAAGGGAGCAGGAGGAAAGGCTGGTCAGATAAGAGTAAGGTACTAGGGCCAAAAGGACTAAAAACAAATCAGCCCTGGGTTGGCATGAGCATTTGTGCTTGCAAAGGGGAGCGAGGGAAGTGGGAGGAGGAGGGCTTCAAAGAAAGAGGGTTAAGTGCCAGTGCAGGCCTGGGATCAGCAGGTGGGTTGGGATGAGGGACACAGAGGAAAAGGCATGTGCTAGAGACACAGTGGGAGAAGGCAATGGTTTAAGATGTGGTGACATTTTGACATGGAGAGGAGTTGAAGGGACACATAAGACTATAAATTTAATCTTGGCAAAGCAGCAAAGTGGCAGCTTACTGGAGCTGTTGTTCCAGTGTTTTCCTCAAAGACCATTTCCCCTAAAATCGCTTTGAGCCACATCTTTATTTTTCCCTAAAGGAGAGTCACCTTTCACCCACTTCCTAGAGGTCTCCTTTCCATATTCTCTTTCTACCTCCATCTATTCTGACTCTGTCCAGTGTCCAAAATTCTAAAGTGAAAATCTTATTGCTTTCTTTCTTAAAACCCTGCAAAAGCCTCTCAGAAATTCAGAATAAAATTTCTAGTCTTTACCACACAAGGTCTGTCACGGCCTAGCACCTGGGGACCTATGTGACCTGCCTACCTGGCCAGCCCACCTTCTACCACTTCTTACCTGCCCTCCTTGTCACCCCCCCACCCTCCCTCATGCTTTACCTCCCTACAACCAAGTCACTTGGTGCTTCTGCTGAACCTGTGCTCTTGCATTCCTCTAGAGCCTTCCACATATTGCTTCAGTTTAATAACATTTATGGAGCACTGAAGAGGTACCTGAGCTATAGTGAGAATTACGGTGATTTAGTCTGCTTGGTTTACTAGGCAAATGCCTCTTCTTACCCTCACCTCAAGACTTCTTCTGTGGGAAGTCTTTCTGGAACCCTCCATTGAGAGCTAAGAGGCCTGGTTTGTACACCAAGATCTCACAGATGTGAATATAACTCTATTTATGTAAAATCACTTCTGAATTTTTCTACCACAGGAAGTCTGGATGCCAGCTAACTATCATCTGGAACTCACTACAGTATATTTGCATTCCTTTTATTATATATTGGACTGTACTCATAAATACCTATGTTTTCTTGACTAGGATTAGGATTTTCCAGGGAGTAATTTGAGAACACTTCATTTCCACCTTCTCCCTGACTTTAGACCTTAGATTGAGTTAAGGCAGAAGGTGAACGTGGTGTGAATTATACTTGAAAATCTCTTCAGAGGTGTTGAGTTGGAGGTGACATTCAAGCCTGAGGACGGGTTTGCTCTAGTGTTTCAGCTGAACCTGAAATGAAGCAATCAGCTGGCATTTGGGGCTCCTGGTGTTCCCCATTTGAGAGCCATTTAGAGAGAGAGGTGCCTGAGGAAACCAGAGTCACAGTCACCTGAGCCAGGGCCTGAGTTGAATGGCCTGGGCTACTTGTGTTGTTTTCTTTTTCCTCTTAAAAAAGTAGTGAATGAGCGCATTTGAGTTCAGTGAAGTCAAAAGCTAATATGACTGCCACCCTCTACCCCCATCCTGGTCTGAGTTCACCAGAGTCCCGTCTGGGAGTGGCCCACCATGTCAGTTGGACACGGTCACCAAGGTGCCTGGAGCACAGACAGGTGTGGGGATGGGAGTGGTGGTAGCAGAGGGGGTGTGTCTGGGGGCAGAACTGAGGTGACACAGGCAATTATGGGGCAGGGGGAGGAGCCAGGAAGGAACCTAAGGAGCTTTGAGCTGGAAAGCGGCTCAGAGGCCACAGAAGCAGGTTAAGGAAGAGCGTGGTGAAGGGTCTGATGCTGAAGGAGGCAGCTCTGTGCTGGCTCAGCCAGAGGCTCCAGGTGGCCTGTGGCTTTGTTACTGGGCAGGGAGAGCGGCACCCCAGAACCCCCAAACCTGCCCTCTCTGAATGGATTTTGCCATCTGCCGCATCAAGACGAACATATAAGGTCTTCAATGGAAAGGAACTTTAATACAAGTAGGGTACAATACAGAAAGGACAAAGAATACAGTTACTAAGTTCAGCATCCAAAGTTACCCCTCTCCTTGAGGGTAAAAGTCCAGCCAAAGAGGATTGGCCCAAAGCAAGGCCCAAAAGCCTGCCACACATCCAAAGGACCTTTCAGTAGATCCATAGAAAAGGGTCAGAAAGAGCCAGACAAATCTGAGAGGAAAAGAGCAAAATCAAAATCAAGATGATAGCTGCCATGGTTAAGCTCCCCACGGGTCTCTCCCCCACATCTGTTCCAACCAGTCCAAGACCAAAAAGCAAGCACAGTTTCTTCACATGTCCCCCTGCTCCACGTGCCCCTTCCAAGCCTCCTTGCTGCTCTCCATCCTGCTTCCTGCTTCCTCCTTTCCTTCTGTGTTCCTCTCTCCTCTCTCAACATCTTATCCCTGCTCAGCTCCACCCACTTAGGGCGGAACCGGGATTCTGGAACTTTCCTCCTTTCCTGGGGACCACCCTGTTACAGCTTCGTGGCTTCTCCAGAGGGTCCTGCTCCTGCAAGGTATAAGGCAAAGCAGGGGCGGGGACCAGATGGCAGGGCAGGGAGCTGGGGACTGGAAACGCACTTTTTCAATAACCCTGATTGCAAAGTGTTGGGGGAGTGTGGAAAGTTACTGGAGAGCAGGCTGAGGGCTTAGAGAACGCTTGAAAATGCAGTCGAAATGGAAATCTGAGCTGCTTTTACACTGAAGAGGAGAGACTGTTGAAAAGGAGAGATTAAAATCTAAGGTGGGGGATGGTTGGTGGACGTCACAGAGGACTTGGGAGGGGCGCTCTGAGGGGCCAATTCAATGTTTCACCCTGGACCAGAGGAGGAAAAGGAAGAGGAACTGCAAACGTTTGTGTCCTTACGCCTGTGTAGCTTAGGGCCTGGCACGCAGCAGGCCTTAGAGGGAAAGGTGAGGAGGTACAGGTGGGAGGGAGAGGCCAGTGTTCTGGGCCAGGCCCCCTTTTCAAAGAGAAGAAGGAGGCAAGATCACCTGTTGCATGCCAGAGGCTGCGGTGGGGATTGGAGAGGGAGCTGGAGGTTGGGAGGTCCTGGGAAGAAGGAGGCGAGGAGGGAGAAGTAGCAGCTGTGGCATTACCGGAAGGCCCATGAGGACCAGGAAATTAGAGGTGAACATGGGAGGGGCTTCTACAGCGGGGCACTGCTGGCAGGTGGGAGCGGGCTGCTCAGGGGCAGGGGTGGGGGGCAAGGGATGCGCAGCGGGGGCTCCTCTGCATGGGCACGGCTTGCCAGCACTGACCTTCATTTTCCCAGTTCTGCACCTGGAAGCTCAGTACGTGCCAGATCCTCAGACACAGAAGCGAGGAGAGTTGAGCCCCCTAGCTGCCTCTCCTGGGGATTTGCGTCCATGCAGTTGGTGACCCCGCACTGACCCCGACCAGCCCCTGAGCAGGTCTCGGTGCCCACAGTCCAGGCCTCAGGGCTCTAGACGTGTGTACGGCTGGTTCCACCTGGGCCCACTCTGACCGCACCTTGTCCCCAGGGTCCTCAATCCCCACAGGCACACACAGGCCTTTGATCTGACCCTGCTTCTAGGTTCTTGCTCCAGCAACCCCAGCCACGCTGAGATCTGGGGCCCTGCCTTTAAGAAGTGTGTTGGTGACATTTATCATTTCTTCCTTTCCCCAGATGGTAAAAGTAATACATCTATTGTAGAACATTTGGAAAATACAGAAGAAACCAAAAAGTCACCTGACTCCCTACCTCCCGGTATTAGCTAGAATTACAGCTTTATAATAGAGTAGTCCCAGAGTTATAGGGCAGGGAGAGGGGCACCCCAGAACCCCCAAACCTGCCCTGTCTGAATGGATTTTGCCATCTGCCGCATCAAGACAAACATATACAACCTTTAATGGAAAGGAACTTTAATACAATTAAGGTACAATACAGAAAGGACAGAGAACATAGTTACTAAGTTAAGCATCCAAAGTTACCCCTCTCCTTGAGGGTAAAAGTCCAGCCAAAGAGGATCGGCCCAAAGCAAGGCCCAAAAGCCTGCCACACATCTAAAGGACCGTTCAGTAGAGACCCATAGAAAAGGGTCAGAAAGAGTCAGACAAAACCAGGAGGAAAAGAGCAAAATCAAAATCAAGATGAAAGCTGCCATGGTTAAGCTCCCCACGGGTCTCTCCCCCACATCTGTTCCAACCAGTCCAAGACCAAAAAGCAAGCGCAGTTTCTTCACATGTCCCTCTGCTCCAGGTCTCCTTGCTGCTCTCCATACTTCTTCCTTCTTCCTCCCTTCCTTCTGTCTGTCTGTCCTCTCTGCAGAATCTTCTTATCCCTGCTCAGCTCCACCCACTTAGGGGCGGAACCGGGATTCTGGAACTTTCCCCCTTTTGGGGGACCACCCTGTTACATCAGGAGATGTGTGTGTGTGTTTTATAAACTGGAATAGTATTCTTTATGTAACTTTGTCTTAGTGATAAGTTGTGAATATTTTTACATGTTATTAACCATCTGTTGAAAACTTTAGTGGCTGCCTAGGAAATTTTATGGCTCTGTAGTGATGTCTTGAGCCATAGTCTCTCTGTTCTGCTCTAATTTGCCTGGTCCTTTTGGGCTGGCACCATCCCTGGCCTCCTGGGCTGTCTGGCTTCCTCCCGCCCTGTGGTCTGGTAGGAAGCAGACTTGAACGGGAATCCCTTTCCACCGGCTCCTCCAGCTCCAGACCCACACCCAGATGCACCTGGACCTCCCTGGCGGGAATGTCCTGTGTCTGGGGTAAGGGCCATCTCTACTCACCTTGGTCTTAGCCCCTCCCCACATGTCCTGCTGATGTGACAGACTATCCCCTCTGATGCCCCGGCCAGCGTCTCTGAGAACAGAGTAGGGAACAGTCGCTTAGAACTGCAAGCACAGGGCCTCCCTGGTGGCACAATGGGTTGAGCAATGCACTGTGAAGCAAATCAGCCACTGCAGCACAAGTTTGATCCCTGCTGCCGGCCAGAGAGTGAGCCACGTGGTGCAGCAGACCTCTCCTGCTCGCCCGCTGCTCCCCTCAGCCTTGTGTTTTTCAGTCGATCTGCCTGTTCTGCTCCCCACTCTGTCTAGTGAGTCCTCTCACCCCCTGCACCTCTGGCCTGTACCCTAGTTCTTGTGTGCATAAATAAATATAAAAAAAAAATTGCAAGCACGGGGTGGGAGGGGAGTGGGCCTCCCTGGTGGCACAAGGAGTTAAGTCTCAGTACTATAAAGCTGTCCACAGTCACTGAAGCATGAGTTGCAGTGCCAGGGAGGGGACCTACATGGCATGGCAGATCTTTCCTGTCTCCCTACCACTCCCCTCAGCAGTGTGTTTCAGTCCATCTGCCTGTTCTGCTCCCTACTCTGTCTCTGGTGACTCCTCTCACCCCCCACACCCCTGGCCTGTACCCCAGTTCTTGATTGCATAAATAAAAAAATCTTTCCAAAAAAGCAAACTATGAACATCTATTTTATTTTGAACTAACCAATATTAATTTATCTTGTAAAAAATGCACTTTTATCCTCATTATGAAGAGAAATAACTGCTCATTATGAAATAATTGGAACATACAGAAAGCATAAGGAAAGAAATATGAAAAATCCGATGCCACTAGTCAGAAGCAATCACTGTTACGAGTTTGGTATGTTTCCTTCCTGTTTTTAATATGTCCATATGGGTTTGCAAACACATGTACATATAGTAGAAGGTGACATCAGTGGGAGAGGGAGAGACACTCACGAACATGTAACATATATAAAAATATTATTCCTTAAAATATTATATACACAGGGGTCTCCCTGGTGGTACAGGGGTTCAAGTTTCAGGGCTACCAAGCTATCACCTACCACTGCAGCATGAGTTTGATCCCCGGCCAGGGAGTTGAACCACGTGGCGCAGCAGACCTCTCCTCTCTTGCCCGCTGCTCCCCTCAGCAGTGTATTTCAGTAGATCTACCTGTTCTGCTCCCCACTCTGTCTCTGGTGAATCTTCTCATCCCTTCACACCTCTGACCTGTACCCAGTTCTTATATGCATAAATAAATAAAATAAATCTTTTAAAAAATATATACACATTATTCCATATAATAAGATATTATGATTTGCTTAAACAAGTTTGCATGGACTCCTTTAATGTTATAAACACTTTATGTATTTCCTCCTGCTTTTCTACTTTTCATCTTCTCATCCTTAGAAATTACCTTTTGATCGACATATTTAATAATTCATATCTCTCTAGTATCTGGGGTTGCCAGAGAAGAGGGGGCTTTCTACACTATAAATGTCTCCATTAATAGGTTTAGTTCTACAGCTCTGTGTTTCTCTAGATTATATTTGCTTGGGCTTGATACAGATGGTGGTTGCTTGAGTATGTTCTTGTTTAAAAGTTCATCATACTTAAAAACCCATCAAATATCTTTGTGACTTGTGATGTGTCTAGATGTAAAGGCTGAACATATTGCTTAAAATATTATCATTTCCTTGAACATGTCAGCATGGACGCTAATAATACAGACTACTTTTAATGTCATAAATGCAGTTTTACATTTGTTATGGCCGTTTCCTTTTCCATTTTTCTTTGTTTCCAATTAGTCTTTCTGGACCATAAAATACAGATGACAGTCAGTTATTACTTTATTTTCAGTGCAAAAGAATTTTAATAGAATTAGTATGCAGTGGAGAGTAGAGAAAGAATATAGTTAAAATAGTTTCCCAATGAAACACCCAAAGTTACCCCTTCCCTCGTAGCTAAATGCCCAGCCAGACAGGGCTGGCCCAAAGCTGGGCCCCTGAGGCCTGAAAGCTGCCACAAGTCTAAGGCACCTTCTGGGGGACCCATAGGAAAGAGGCAAGAGGGGGCAGGCAATTCTGTATAGAAAGGAGCAAAATAAAAGCACAAAGGTAACCGCCACCATTGTCAGGCTCCCCACAGGTCTCGCACACGCTTTCAAGTCCCCCAAGTCTGGTACAGTTCCAAGACCAAGAGGCAAATGTGCCTCCTTCCTCATGTGTCTGTTTCACCAGCCTCCTCCAAGTCTCAACTTGGAGTTTAAACATGATTATGAAATGGTCACTATGATTTGTTGGCATGAATGTTTTAAAAGCAAATTACATTTTTTCCAGATTTATTGAGATAGAAATGACAATTGTATATATTTAAGGTGTACATTTGGGTTTATTTCTTTTCATTTTTTATTACGTAACTGTAGGTGTGTGTTACCACATGACACTCAGCACCATACGCCTCTACTGTGGGGTTTTTTCTTCGTAAATCAAGTTTTGTTGGTTAAATATGATGGTTAAATGAATTTCTTTTCTTTTTTTAAAAAGATGTTATTTATTTATGCATACAAGCACTGGGGTAGAGGCCAGAGGTGTGGGAGCTGAGAGGATTTACCAGAGACAGAGCGGGGAGCAGAACAGGCAGATTGACTGAAATACACTGCTGAGGGGAGCAGAGGCAAGGTAGGAGAGGTCTGCTGCGCCATGTGGTGTCACTACCCCAGGCGGCAGGGATTGAACTCGTGCTGCAATGGCTATGGTTTGCTTCATAGCGCGTTGCTTAACCCATTGCGCCACCAGGGAGGCCCCTGAATTTATTTTCTAATAACACACAGAGCACAAATAATGTGCTGTTTGTACTCTGTGGAGGGAAACAACAGAATGGAAATAGCCGGTCTTTAATCATTATTTGTAATTGTGATAGATAGGGTCGCTGTGTTCCCAGGGCCCTGGGACAGCGCAGCTCTGTTTTGATCTGGATGCACTGGTTATTTATTGCTGTCGAGCAATATAATCCCAAACTTAGTGGCTTAAAACAACACATTATCTCAGTGTCTGTGGGTCAAGAGTCCATGCGCTGGAAGGCTCCGGAGCCTCTGGAAGCCTGCCCTTCGGGCTGGGCTGTGTCATCACCTGGGGTGCAGAGTGCAGTGGGGGGGTGGTGAGTAGGTGCTGGGGTTGTTGGCAGATCTCACTTTTTCCCTGGCTGTAGACTGCAGGCTGGAGAGCAGCCTCAGTTCCTAGAGGCACCCAAAGTCCTTGTGTATACTCGGCCGAGGGACTCATTTTCTTGCTGCTGTTGTTTGGAGATCAGCCTCAGTTCCTAGAGGTCTCGATGTTGTCATTTATAAGAAACAGGTTTTGATCTTTGTCCCTGTTGCTGGCACAAGGATCCTAAAAGCACTGGGATTGCCTAAACAGTGAGGCGGGAGGTTATTTTGTCATGTTAATGAGGTGACCTTTGGAGAACTCCCAAGGGTGGGGGCTGGTTGCCTGGGGATCCACCTGTGATTAGAGAGTTGGAGGTTTCGGGGTCTCTCCTGACCTCCACAGAGGGTGGAGGGGCTGGAGGTCGAACCCACCACCAATGATATAATCAATCAAGATTATGTCATAAATTCCATTCAATCCCCAAATGATAAGGTTTGGAGAGCTTCCAACTTGGTGAATAGACAGAGGTTTGGGGAGAGTGGCGCCCCAGAGAGAACATGGGGCTTTGTCCTGGCTTCTCTTTTATCTGTATTTTCCTGAATTACATAGCCTTTTATAACAAGCTGGTGATCCAGTAAGTAAAGTGGTTCTGAGTTCTGAGAACTGCTCTTCCAAGTTAATTGGGCCCAAGGAAAGGGCTCTTGTGCTCTCCAGTCTGCAGTCAGTAGGTCAGAAGTACAGGTGACCACCTGGATTTGGGGTTGGCCTCTGAAGTGGGGCTTGGGGGTGGGGTTCTTACAAGACTGAGTCTTTAACCTGTGGGCTCTGATCTCCAGGGAGACCGAATCAGATTGAGCTGAATTGTAGGACACCCAGCTAGTGTCAGGGAATTGCCCACACATTATAATTGGAGTCAGAATTCTAAGGTTACGCTCAAGTTTCTTCCCACATAGATCCTTAAATGGCTGCTTGCTTTATCAAGTCATCAAGAAAAATAAGAGACTTCAGCAAGGCAAGTGCTACAATCATATTGATCATAATTATGCACATCCTTCGCTACTGGTTAGAAGCGGGGAGGGGATGATGCTTGGGCATGAGTCCAGGAGGTGGGCTTGGCGGCATCTTCGGCATCCGCCCACTGCAGTCAACTTCCCTTGCCATGTTGCAGGTGAAGCTCACCCAACCCTCTGACCTTGCTCCACCCAGCCCATGGCCTCCCTCTTCCTGATCACAGTGGCCAAGGTTGGGCACACAATCAGGTCAAACCACCTGGGCCTGTGACTTCACGGCTTGATAAATGCAATGTGGAGCCATCAGGAAGCGGACCTGCCTTTCCCGGACAGCAGGGAGGCTCCCTGGGAAGGAAGCTGGAGCTAGAATGTGGCTGTGCATGCTCACCTACCCGGAATAACCCAGCCACACCCACTCTCTCAGTGTAATTATTACCAGCACCCCCTTTTGCTGGCTAAAGCATCAGGTTTGGGCAGTAAATTCTGTGGAAAGCCCATGAGCTTTGAAATGTCTTTCAGATTCACTTGGAAAACCTTGGGGAGAGCCATTAAAAATGAAGCTCAGAGGGAGCGCCCCAGGACTGCTGATGGGAGAGACATGTGCTATCAATGCTAAGATTCTGAGTGCAGCGCAAGCAGGGATTCTGACGCAGTAGGCACCCAAATTCTTAATAAAAGAATTTCACGCACTGATTTGCCATTTAGCTGCTCTAACGTGGGCGCTGTGTCTCGTGTTCCGGGGTAGCAGCACCAGGGATTGGTTTCGTTATTTTTTTTTAAATATATATTTGTGCATACAAGAACTGGGGTACAGGCCAGAGGTGTGGGAAGTGAGAAGATTCACCAGAGACAGAGTGGGAACAGAACAGGCAGATCGACTGAAATACACTGCTGAGGGGAGCAGCAGGCGAAGCAGGAGAGGTCTGCCGCGCCATGCCGGTCGGAGGCAGGGATCGAACTCGTGCTGCAGTGGCTGCGGTCTGCTTCATAGTGCGCTGTGTAACCCACTGCGCCACCACGGAGGCCCCTGGCTGCCTTATGATGAAGCTACTGATTCAGTCAAGACTCCAGCTCTGCTAGTTAGGAAGCAATATAAGCGAGAAAAGGGTCGGAGGTTTTAGGGCTTGGAGGCCCTAGGAAGCAACAGACATGAGGAAGCTGGGGCGGCCAGTGGAGGGCACATGTTCATTCCAGCAGGCCTGGAATGAGCACCCCTGGGAGTTCTCTCTTCTTTCCTCTGGGCAGAACCTCGAATGGCCCGAGAGAGGAGGGGAGGAGGGGCACTCAAACGAGGGAGAGGATGGTTTAAGTGTCTCCATGCGCACCACCTCTGGCCATAAATAACCCGGATTTGACTGTTGATTCCTAACCTTAGTGGCTGCCAGTGCTTGGAGAGTCTCCTGCCTCTTTCATCAGGAATGGAGTAACAGCGTCACACCAAATGATGCGGATTAAATGAGCGAAGGCATGTGACTGTGATTAGCTCAGTCCCCGAACATAATACACTCTCAGTCAGGATTAGCTTCCACTAATGACGTTTGTTGGGCTCCTACTACGTTTCATGTATTTTAATTTTATTACCTCACTTTACACAATGGACTAGATCGTCCCTTCATGTTATAATCGAGTTCGCTGAGGCTCCACGGTATTGTCGGCTGGTTGGCTAGTGGGAGGGGCCGTGAGGCTCGTGCCCACAGAGGCCTGGCTGCGCTGGAGGGCTGTCGGGTGCAAACACCGTGGTACCCCCCCTGAGCCTGGAACTCTGCCTGGCACACGGGAGCCCACTAAGTATGTGTTGGCTGGTGACTCGGAATGCCTCGTCTCCTCACCGTGACGGCTCCTTTGTTCTGCCGGGGGGCAGCTGAGTGTCTGGCTCACACAGTGCCACGCTGCACTCATTAATATGCTGCTTCTGGTCTGTAAGCCTTTGTGCGCGTTGCCAGTCCCCCAGCCAGACAGGAACTTTTCAGAAGGCCGGGGTTGCCTTGCATTCACGAAGGCAGGAACTCAGCGCTGGCACGTCACAGCCCCGAGTAACATATTCCAGATTGTTTCGAACATCCAAGAATGGCGTCTCCTGATCTTTTTGGCTTTTAAAGATTCTGATATCAAATGCACACTTGACTAGCTTTTTAACTAGGCTCCTTCTTAACTAGGATCAAATGTATGAAACTGTATTCACATTGCAGCTCAGCCAAAAATGAATATTTGGCATGCTTGAACGATGGCCGATGCTTTTGTTTTAGGCGGCCGTGTGGTTCAGAGAGAGCCCTGAACTTGATTTAAATCAGTTAAATGACTAGGCCTCTGCCGCCACCTGAAAACCGGAATGCAAATGCAGGTCTGCCCTAATTCGAAGCTTGGTGAAGTCGAGACAGCACGTTCTGTGGCGTGATTGTTGCAGGGCATGGTGGAGACCAAGAGGGTCGCCTACAGAGTGGGGTAGTGAAAAACAGGAGTTAGAGAAGAACCTGAGTTGCCAATTTTAACAGTGTTCCAAAAAAAAAAAAAATGTACAATAAAATTCTCTTATTGTTTTCTCTGGGTGATGAAATTATGGGTAAATTTATCTTGATTTTGCCTAACTGCTCTTCCAAAATTTGCTATTAGCCCGAAATATCAGCAGTGCTGATGTTGACTTTGATTTGAACGTCTCTATGCATCACGGTGATGTTACACTCATGGCATCCATTTAAAAAAATACATACATTGGGGCCTTCCTGGTGGCGCAAGGGGTTAAGCACCACACTATGAAGTAGCCACAGCTACTGAAGCACAAGTTCGATTCCCAGCCGGGGAGGTGACCCACATGGCACAGCCAACCTCGCCTGCCTTGCCTGTTGCTCCCCTCAGCAGTGTATTTCAGTTAATCTACCTGTTCTGCTCCCAGCTCTGTCTCTGGTGAATCCTCTCACCTCCCACACCTCTGGCCTGTACCCCAGCTCTTGTATGCACAAATAAATGTTTTTTTTTAAAAGATTTATTTATTTATGCATACAAGCACTGGGGTACAGGCCAGAGGTGTGGGGTGTGAGAGGATTCACCACAGAGAGCAGGGAGCAGAACAGGCAGATCAGCAGAAGTACACTGCTGAGGGGAGCAGCGGGCACAGCAGGAGAGGTCTGCTATGCCATGTGGGTCCCCTCCCTGGCCAGCAGTAGGGATTGAACTCGTGCTGCAGTGACTGCGGTTTGCTTCATAGTGCGTTGCTTAACCCACTGCGCCACCAGGGAGGCCCACAAATAAATGTTTTTTAAAAGAATACATACATAAACCTACAGGTATCCAGTCATGTTCCTCACTTGAAATTGATGATCATATCTTATGTCAATTAGAAAACACATAAAACCTATAGCAGTGTTCCTTTTTCTCCTTGGAATTGTATTCCCATTCTCTTTATCTCCCAGAACTTTATCCTGGTGCAATATCTTTACGTTTGGAAGCTTCATTAGTTGCCCTTTAATTCTCTGCTACAAAACAATGCTTATAAATTCAAATAAACAATTCTCTGGCTGTCAGATTCTAAGTTTAATGTTTCTCTTCCCTATTGAGGTAGCATTAGAAATTGATCAAACAGGGGCCTCCCCTGGTGGTGCAAGGGGTTCTGTTCCCCACTCTTTAGTTGGTGAATCTTCTCACCCCCTACACCTCTGGCCTGTATGCCAGTTTGTGTATGCATAAATAAATGGATCTTAAAATAAAAGAAACTGATCAAAACCAGAAATATGTTATACCATTTGATAAATGAGCTTTAAGCACAGAAATCCCTGGGTTGAAATGCAACTCTTTGTGGGATGAAGGGAGGGGAATTCAGGGGGTTGGTAAGTGGTGACTTGGAGACCCCTCCCTTGGGAGCACGGGGACATTAGGGTGGGAGGGATGTGACTTTAGATGTAGGGTTGGAGAACTGACCGCAGTTGTGAATGGGGATAGAAAACTAGAGTTGACATATTTTTCCAGGTGGAATAATTTTTGGAAAGAAAATATCTGTGGACACTGAGGACTTGGAAATGACTTTCCCCAACACTACCCAGGAAATGACTTCCCCCAACACTACCCAGGAAATGACTTCCCCCAACACTACCCAGGAAATGACTTCCCCCAACACTGCCCATGCCCCCCACATACTCTCTGGACAGTCTTTGTGTTCCCACAAAGGTATTTGTACATGGGCTAGATTTAATGCACTCTGGCTTTCTGAGTAACCTAGCAACTTCTTCCAATGTTCAGACCATTTCCCACATAGCTGACGCCTTTTTTTTTTTTTTTAAAGATTTATTTATGCATATAAGAACTGGGGTATAGGCCAGAGATGCAGGGAGGTGAGAGAATCCACCAGACAGAGCAGGGGCCAGAACAGGCAGATGGACTGAAACACACTGCTGAGGGGAGCAGCGGGCCAGGCAGGAGAGGTCTGCTGCACCATGTGGGTCCCCTCCCTGGCTGGCAGCAGGGATCGAGATCATGCTGCAGTGACTGCGGTTTGCTTCATAGTGCGTTGCTTAATCACTGCACCACCAGGGAGGGCCCATAGCTGATGCCTTTTAAAGAAAGCTTAGCCAATGCATGCTACAAATATTTGATTGGTCGGGCAAGTGGAATATCTCACCAGAGGCGTCATTATAGTGGAGGTGCTATCGCATCATAGTTGGCAGTGCTGGTTCTAGCAACAGACACAATGCTGGTTTCTTTTTTAAAAATTATTATTAAATGAATTTATTTATATATATTTGACATAAAAATTGTAGTCCCCATCGATTTCCCACCACCATTTCACCAGTGCACAGTCACCTCTGGTTTCTCTTCTCCCTCACCACCCGCTGTGTGACTTAGGGCAAATTATCACCTGTGCTGGTCCACAGCTTTCTCACTAGGGACTAAAAGAGATTTCTCATTGGGTTATTGTGAGATCTAAATGAGCCATTTGTGCAAAGTACTTAGTGCAGTGCAGTGCCTGGTATATGCTGCATACTCTGTCAATGTTGACTGGACTTTTTTTTTTTAAGATTTTTTTATTTATGCAATACAAGAACTGGGGTGCAGGCCAGAGATGTGGGGATTGAGAGGGTCTACCAGAGACAGAGCGGGGAGCAGAACAGGCAGATGGACTGAAATACACTGCTGAGGGGAGCAGCAGGCAAGGCAAGAGAGGTCCGCAGCACCATGTGGGTCCCCTCCCCTGCCGGTGGTGGGGATCGAACTCGTGCTGCAGTGGCTGCGGTTTGCTTCATAGTGCGTTGCTCAACCCATTGCGCCACCAGGGAGGGCCCTTGACTGGACTTAGATATTGAGGCACTTGCCTCAAAGAATGAGGTTCGATGAGGTGACGGGGCCGTTACTTCAGTCTTATGTCTTAGATCATGGCTCGTTCGTTCATCAGTCATTGCACTCAGTGCCGCCATTTTTGGACGGCGTCAGATCGTCCACATTGCCACTGACCATGAGCCCCAGGCTCTGTGGCTCCCACAGGCGTGTGGCCAGCCAGCCGTGGCCTCTCATTTTCTGTTCGGCCTCGCAAGGACAGAGGCAAACCCTTTCAGAAGGGTGGACCTCTGAACGCCTGAAGAGGTGTTTACTGTTTTCCCAGTGCTGTGTAGGAGTCGCATGGTGTAGACAGATGACATCCAGTCTCCTATGGGGTCACCTACATAAAACATATGTAGAGGCATGGCTGCAAGTAACAATACCAAAGTACCTTAATCCTTGTATCGACAACTGTTCCATTGGGTTACACAGTTTTAATCCCAGAGGAGTTGTCTCTTGACATTAAACTGTCCAAACAGTATTTATATCAGCGGCTGCCCTGCAAGATCACTTAACCCTGCACAGCCGTTTAAAAGTAGTTAATGACAGAACCGGCATGACTTGCCCTTATGAATGATCACATAAGTTCGACCTGTGCTGTCATGGTTTATGGAGGAAGGCAGTTTGTCCATAGCCTGCTTCCACCACAGCAGGTAATTTGAAATGAAATGAGACAGTTTCTACAAGCAGATTGATTTGGGAATCTTGCCTCTTCTTCCCTTTGACCCTTGACAAGTTGACACTACAAAGATTGTGACTTTAAAAAATGATTGGGTGCAAATACATTTAGGTAGATGATTTACTGTGTGCTGAAGCAAGGACAGCGAATTTAGACTGATGTTGTGAGGGGAGATAATTGCAAACTTTAACTACTCGCGTTTTATGTTTCTGTATCTTATTAATTATCCTTCCAGGCAAATCTACTAATAACCCTTGATCAAGTAGTTTATATTCCTGGTAAAAGACCAGGAACCCAGTTTCCTGGTGAGACGAGGCACCCAATCTCAAGACTAAGTGCGTGGTATTTAGACAAGTTTATTAAAAATGAATGACTCAGTTTGTTATTTTGGTCAAAAACCACAGCTTGCATATGAGGATAGGAAACTGAGTTCTCTCCCATGGACTGTAATTTTCCCTTGATTCTGTTTGTAAACGTAACCAGCCACATACAGGAGGGAACCCCATGATTAAAAGGGTGACTGGTTTCACTTTTATAACTACACATGGAATCCTTTGGAATTGCATTTAGATTTTCACACCAAATATTGTACTATTTAAATAAATGTTTCCCATGTTCTTTGGCTATTGTTCCGATGCAGTTCTTCCTCTCAGAAATGAAGTGTTGTCATGGATAAGGTCATTAGAAACAGAATTAAAGGATAATTTTAATTATCCTGTTTTCCAAAATAAAAATAAAAATGACTGCCAGGAAGATTACTTTTTAAAAGCTTTTATCAGATCAGAATTACATAACATTTCTGCCTAGATTCTTTGCGATAGAATTGATTGATTAATTTTGGGTTTGCATTGAAATCTCCTTTCTCCTTCACATTTGCCATAGGACTTGGGCTGTTCTCCCCACCTTCTGTGTTTCTCTCTATTCTAACCACTTTGTTTGAAATATAATTTTGAAGATGCTAGTAAAAAATATAACAAATCCCCTATCGGTCTCTGTTTAAATTATTTACTACCCTTTCGAGCCATATCTTCATTGAACTATGTTAAAAGTATTTTGCTGGAATGTTTCTTTATGTTGTCCATCGGGTTTAATAGACGTGCCATTTAATAAGCTCTGTACCTGTAAGGATAGACTATTTGACCTCTGTGCCCCGCCACTGGTAGACATAGTATAAGATTGCTTTGTGAAATAAAGCTGTCGGTAACATCAACAAAATAAAAAATGATCGTATTCCAATACTCTCTGCTGAGTACTATGACAGCGCTGAAATATGGAATAAAATTGAAAGTAGATTAGTTTTGGGTCTTAAGTCATGTTTTGACAAGAAATAAGAGAGAAGAACATATCTTTGAACTTTTAGTTTTAAAGTTTTTTAATGAAAATATTTATCATTCTGTAAGGTTTCTTCTTTCTCGATCACATCTAGGCTGTATAACCTTAAAACAATCCAGTCTCTTATTGTGAAAGATATAAATACTGTTCTATCTTTATATTAAATACCATAAAATAGACTTACGCAGTGCGAGAGGGTTTGACACTTGTAAGTTAAGGACTGTCATGCTAATAAAAAGGCTTATTGGCGAGGTTGGAAAATCAGTCATTAATAAGCTACATATTTTTAGGGTATGTAAAGCATGTGAATACTGTAGACAAGCAGGCTGCTTTTGCTGTATTTTTCGTTCACCTTTTGGAATGGATTGAATCTGAAGAGGAAAAATAAACATGTCGGAGTGGAGAAAGCCGAACTGGTGATTGCTTTCGACCTAAAGGAATTTGAAAATTGAAGCAACATGCAGATTGTGAAATTATTTCTTTCACCTCTATGGTTATATATTAATCAGATGAAATCTCTGCTAATAAATGGCCTGAACGGTCAGCTGAGGGTGTGGGCCGAGTGCGGTAACCCTCCCCTCTAGAAATCTGCCCCCGTCCTGTGTGGTCAAATGTGAGTTTATGGAGCTCGTAAAAATACGGTGCCTGCTTCCCCTTCATTTCATGCACAGAAGGTGCACGAGGACAGCGCTCCCTGTTCATCTCAGAAGGAACTTCTCACAGCCTTTCCCTTTACAACACGGGGTGCAAATCCCTGCAGAAGTCTGGGTGCCCTGGCCTTCTCCCTCTGCACAAATTCGGGGCAAACCTGGCCATCCAGAGCCTTCACAGTACAGCTTTTACAAAAACCCAAACTAATTCCCCCACTAATAAATGTGGATGACCTGGTAGCCCAACGCTATTTGCATGAAAAGGCAGCCCTTAACATGGCCACGGCCAGGAAATTTAAGTTCATTGAAAAAGTAAAAGATTATGTTGCCTAACTGTTCTAAGGAAAGTTTTTACAGGTTTCAAACAATCTCTCCCGAGGTATTTTCTAGCTTATCTTTCTTTAAACAAAGAAATATTTTTAAAATGTGGATGCGTATGAAATATAACCATGCTGCTTCGTCGTCGAGCTGTGTGCTAAGTCCGTGGACGTCTTATAATATCACCCCTTAATTCGTTCCATTACATGGCTTTAACCTTGACTTTGCTAAATAATATCTTTAACCAAGACAGTGAGTTACTGTGGTCATTACGTCGGTGTCATTTGTCATCATTGGTCCAATCTTCACGCCTGAGTATGAAAGGTTGTTAAATAATAATTATAAAGCTATCAACAGGCCAGGCTAAATTTACATGTGTGTTTTAGCCACGTTTTTCCTGTCAAGTGTTGAGATCTAAGAGGGGCCCTGAGCATCCCGAGAAGGGTCAAACTGGGGACTAAAGATTCCCAGAGGGCTGGGGACAGTCACGCCCTGGGAAACGTTCTCTTGCCTGCTGGAGGGCACCTCAAGGGAACAAGGACAAGGAAGATGGTGACTGTGTGTGAGGTCACCACGAACAGCAGGGAGATCAGTGTCAGTATTCTCCACGAGTACAGAGAGTTATTGCTAGGGGGCGGCCAGCACCTGTGACACATGAGAGGCGGGAATCTGGAGTCACTGCATTGTGAGGCATGTCTGTGGACTGGAGGAAGGTGGACTTTTCACACCGGCCGCCTGGACCTTGGGAAAGCATGCACCTGGGCGTCAGGAACTGCAGTGTTAGTTCTGTTAGCTAATAGCTGTGGCCCCCAAGCAAAAGATGTGAACGTTCTTAGTGTCAACTTTTTAGCCTATGGAATGAAGACAAGACGCAGGTGGCTGTGCTTGTGTGTGAATTGAGTGAAACAGCCCTACTCAAAGGTGCCTAGCAAGGGGGAAGGTTGACAACTGTCCAGGAAATACTTGTGACCCCCCCCCCCCCGCCCCTCTTCCCCATTCTGAAATAAGGATGTCAACCTCCTCTTTTCTTCATATTTTANCTTGTGCCCCCCCCCCCCCCGCCCCTCTTCCCCATTCTGAAATAAGGATGTCAACCTCCTCTTTTCTTCATATTTTATGAACATGATGAGGTTCATTCCATTCTTGTGAATGGAAGTGTTCTGGAAGTGTTTTTCTCTTCAGTAAGCCAAGAATTCTTTTTCTATTTTCAGTTACTCGAGGAATTGGTTTAAGACATCTGGACTAGAATTAAGAAATCTAGACTAGAATGTTGATTAGTTTGAAAGAGGATCTGTAGTGTGGCCAGTTAAACCAGAACTTACTGTGTTTTAAGCATCCTGGGCTAGAGGACTAAGACGGCTGAGCCTGGTAAAGCAAGACTCTGTTGGTGCAGTTACTCACCAACAGGGTTGGCAAAGCGGCCATCTTGAGAAGGCCCCAGACTGCTGGACTGCTGCAGCTCTACAGGAGACAGTCTGTTATAACTTGTTTTTGAAAGATTTGTTTATTTATGCAGACAAGAGCTGGGGTGTAGGCCAGGGGGTGAGAGGATTCACCAGAGACAGAGTGGGGAGCAGAATAGGCAGACTGACTGAAACACACTGCTGAGGGGAGCAGCGGGTGAGGCAGGAGAGGTCTGCTGTGCCCTGTGGGTCAGCTCCCTGGCCGGGGATCGAACTTACACTGTAGTGGCTGCAGAAGTCCCACAGTGCGGTGCTCAACCCCTTGCGCCACCAGGGAGGCCTTGTTATAACTTCTTATTGACTTTGGTTGACTTTTGGTTGAGGACAAGTGGGTACATATACTCAATACTGGATCATGGATTTTCATTTGTTTTTGTAGGTAATGCGTGAAATATGACATTTTCATTTAAATTAAACTCCTTGGTAGAGTTTATTTTTATGTGCTCATGGTAGAAATGACAAGCATTTCTTATTTGGAAGTGTTAAAAGTATGTGGAGGATTAAAGCATTTTCATAATTTTTTTATGTAAGATTACGATTTAGTTAGGTATTCTCCACTTAGTCTGGTTTAATTTGGTTAAAAAAAAATAACCAAAAAGAAAAAAATCATGGCACCTTAACTATGACAACAATCAATATTATTACATTGTATGTGGGAGAGTAGGTGATGATGTTTCTCACTTGAGCTATTTATTCATTCATTAATCTATTTCTGTACTTGGCCATTTTAGAAAATTCAATTCGGTAGAAAAAGTGAGCTTGCTGAAGCAATATGTTACAATACGATCCTTGGTCTCAGGTAATTTACAGCCTAGTTAAATCAGGAAAACACACAGCTACAACACGTCGAACAAAATCTGGTGGTGCGGAGGGAGAATACCACAAGCAAGGCTTTGCCAAAGCACTGAGGTGGTCTCTGAGAAGGGACCAGATTTGAAACCCAGGATGGAGGTGAGCATTCTAGGGTAAGATACGCTTTGGAGAGCTGTGAAGGTTTTTCTGATTGTGGCGGGGACCCCTGTTCTGAGAGGGGCCCCATAAAGACAATGACAAGCGCACGTCTCACCACCCATAGCTGGGAGGAGCGGCTGTGGGGTTATGTTCACCTCAGTTGCAGCCCGTGCAAGGACTTACTGTTGATGATCTAGAAAGGCAGAAATGGCAAGAGAGTTTTAAAGTGCTCGTCAGGAAAGTCAGCTGAGTCTAAAGAAAATGAAAGTAGAAATAACTGTTTTAATGGTGAGCAGACATTTGCTGCACAGTTAAGGAACGAATCCTCCCCTGGGTCAGAAATCCAATATACACAAGGTTCAGGAAAAGGACTCGAGAGACTTAGCATCATAATGGTTTGAGAGGACTTTAGTTTCTTTGAGAATCGTCTTTATTACCATTGCAGTCAGAGGATAGTAAGAATAATAATTGTAATGCTATGCATATGTGCCCATCCTGTGCCAAGCACCATTCAGTGTGATCTGTAGCCATTAACTTATTTAAACTTCATAACAAGCCTATAAAGTATTATTATCAGCACTCTTAGTTTTACACTCGAAGCAACTTTTATAGCTGAAGAAGTTATGTAACCTGTCTGTCATCAACAGCGAGTGGTCGAACCGAGCTTCAAGACCAGGAAGTCTGGCAGGAGACGCTCATACAGTCAAGCATGAAGCCCTGGTTTGTGGTTCCCTTACTCATTCACTCAACCATCCAGACAATGCGTTTATTGCCTACTGCTGTGAGTTACTATGCAGACGTTGGAGTGAGATTGGGGACCAAAAGCAGGCGCTGTCTTCATGAAACTTATACGTGCATGGAGGACATAGATATTAAATAATAACAAATAATTACAGACTTGCAATAGGAGAAAGAAGTACAAGGTGCTAAGAAAGTCCACAAGAAGAGTTTTTGACCAAGTACCCGGAAAAGTAGCTTGAGCTGGAATCTGAAAGCAAATCCCAGGACATGTGCCTGGGAGGGAGGGTTAGGGCTGAGAAATGGAAATAAGGTCAAGGAAAAGCTGAAAAAAGAGCCCAGGACTACACGAGGCCAAACCACGCTGAAAGACTTTGTGGGCTCTGGAAGGGGTTTTGTGTTTATCTCAAGATCACTAAAAAGTGACTGGTGTGTTCTCAGTGGGGACCGTAGGAGATCCCACAGTCCTCAAGCCACAGCATAGGAAATGCGCTTGAGATGAACCTAATAAAAATCAAAAACAAATAAAAGGTAAAACCAATGAAGCGGGGCCTCCCTCGTGGCGCAGGGGGTTGAGCGCCGCACTGTGGGGCTTCCGCAGCCACTGCAGCATGTGAGTTTGATCCCCGGCCAGGGAGGGGCCCCACATAGCGTAGCAGACCTCTCCTGCCTCCCTGCTTCTCCCCTCAACAGTGTATTTCCATCCATCTGCCTGTACTGTTCCCCACTCTGTTTCTGGTGAGTCCTCTCACCCCTCTGCACCTCTGGCCTGTACCCCAACTCTTGTATGCATAAAAAAAGAAAAGAAAAGAAAATAGGTTTGAGATGGACCTAAGGTGAAGGCAAGGAGATAGGGCCTGGGGGCATTGCAGCACCCCAGGTAAGCACCTCAAACCAGAATGTGGCAGTGGATATGGGGAGCAGCGGACAAAATCAAGAGACACATAAGAGGTAAAACCACCGAAGCGATGGATTAGGGATGAGGGCAGTGAGCGGATGAGGTGGTGCACAACTCTGTGAGGGTGCTCTGGTCATTTCATTCTGGACAAGTTGAGTTTGGAGTCCTTATTACCAGTGGTTTTAGTGGTGCAGAGAAAAAAAAGCAAAATCTCTCTTGGGAGAGATTTTACAGGAGTTGATGTCGTGTTCCACATCCCCAGGTCGCTTATAAAACAGTTTTATAGGAATGTGTTCATTTATTCCTTGTATAGTATCACTTTCTGTTGATGCACAAATGCATCTAAAATCATCTTTTGGAACAAAACCTGTTACTAAAGAGAGGAATACTCTACTACGAGTATAATTGCCTCTGAGATATCTACTTGTAAAACAACTTGCTTAAGCCACCATTAATTCTTTGTATAATTAATGAATAAAATGCAGACTTTCTATTAATGGAAAAGTAAACTCAAGCATCACATTGCTAATATTAATAATATGCATTTGTAATTGCATGGTGTAGATAACTGTAAAAGCTACACTTTATTACATTAATGACGTGGAAAAACTCCCGAGGTGACCCAGGACTGCAGGCTGCTTGGCTCGGAGCTTCCTCAGTCTGCCAAGTTGCGGTTAACTGGGAACAATGTGGAAGTCCACTGGGGAGTCCTTCCCCACGCCCCAAAATGAAGATGATTTTAAATTTTTTTTAAAGATTTACTTATTTTTGCATATAAAAACAGGGGTACAGGCCAGAGGTGTGGGGGGTGAGCGGATTCACCAGAGACAGATGATTCTTTTAAAAGATTTTATTTAATTTTGAGCCTCCCCGGTGGCGCAAGGAGCTAAGCACCACACTATGAAGCATCCGCAGCCGCTGCAGCACGAAGTTTGATTCCCAGTCAGGGAGGGAACCCATGTGCCTCGCCTGTTGCTACTCTCAGTCAGTCCGCCTGCTCTGTTCCCCACTCTGTCTCTGGTGAACCCTTTCACTCCCCCAGCACCTCTGGCTTGTACCCCAGTTCTTGTGTGCATAAATAAGTAAATTGTTAAAAAAAAGAATTAAAAGGTCAGGATCCCTTGGGGAAAAATATATTTAATTTTATTTTTGCATAGAAGAACCAGGGTGTAGGTCAGAAGTGTGTGTGTGTGTGGGGGGGGGGGGGGGGAAAGGACTCACCAGAGACAGAACGGGGGGGAGAACAGGGAGNTGAAAGGACTCACCAGAGACAGAACGGGGGAGAGAACAGGCAGAGTTAGTGAAATACCCATCTAAAGGGAGCAGTGGTGGGACAGGAGAGGTCTGCTGTGCTGTGTGTGTTAGCTGCCTGGCCTGGGGTCCAACTCAGGCCGCGGGGAGGACCAAAGGGCCGTTGCAGTGGTAGCTCTGAGACTTAACCCGTAGGCGTCCAGAGAGGCCTGGGGGTGATTTATTTTTCAAGAAAAAGTACTGCATGCTGACGGATTAAAACGCTACCAGAGGGCCTCCCTGGTGGCGCAGTGGGTTAAGCAATGCACTGTGAAGCAAACTGTAGTCACTGCAGCACGAGTTCGATCCCTGTTGCCGGCCAGGGAGGGGACCCACATGGTGCCGCAGACCTCTCCTGCCTCGCCCGCTGCTCCCCTCAGCAGTGTGTTTCAGTCCATCTGCCTGTTCTGCTCCCCACTCTGTCTCTGGTGAATCCTCTCACCCCCACACACCTCTGGCCTGTACCCCGGTGCTTGTGTGCATAAATAAATAAACCTTTAAAAAAAAAAAATAAAACGCTACCAGAGAGTTACGCGTTAACGAAGCAAAGGCAAAAATCACACCCAATGAGAACAGAAGGCAGAATGGGAGAAGTGCTGGTTCTACTAGGCCCGCTGAGTGGCCAGGTGCTGTCGCTGTAGACGTTAAAAATGGCTGACTCCTTAAGGCTCCATCTAGAAGGGGAGCTCAGCACTGATTTTACGAGGCGACGTGTGCAGGGTTCCAAGCATTGCTGGGTTGATGCTGACAGGGAAAAGGACCAGCGTGTTGGGCTGGCTGGACCAATCGATACCTCTTTAGGTGTCTGCCAGTCACTCCATTAGGGGAGAAGACTGGCTGGATTAATTCAAGCCGCTTCTCAGATGCCCTCTTCCCTGGGTGTGAGATGGGAGGGATGGTATCATATGGAGGAGGGATGGGGGGGGGGCCTCCAGATCTGGAGAGCCCTGGAACATAGTCAAAGCCACTTAGAGGCAGCTGACTGCTCTGTGCAACCTGACTGCAAAAATATTCATAGAAACAGACATTTCTATACGCTAAACAAATAAACAGACCATGTTCACTAGACCATGTCATCTGATACAAACCCAACTGTGGGAAGACTTACAATAATAACCCAGGCGTCAAAAGCATAACGTTTCCCTTGGAAATACCACCCGCCATTCCCACAGATCCTTTCCCATTGATGAATTTTGAAATGAAATCCAAACATTCTCCACCACCAGGAAAACTTTATGGGGTCTTGGTTTTTCCTTTCCATGCAAGACCCACTTGGAACTCAAAATTATCTGATGTCAACATTTTTCTCCTGAATCTAACATGTGAGTCATCCTTCCAGAACACTTGCTTTTTCTTCCATCTTATATTTTTGTTTAAATCACCAAAAACAAGGTTGCCCAGCTGAGTCCAGAAAGCGCTACGTGGATGGCCTCTAAGTTGCCTAGACTGCCTTCAGAATCGTGTGTTTTATCCCAGAGGAGGCTCCAGGGAGCTCATCACATTCCCCAATGGCCCAAGAGGGGCCTTGCCTCATCCTCTTCGTATATCCGCTTACCTGTGATGTAGTTCCTCCTACCGCCAAGAGGTGGCAGCATAAACACCAGTCTGTAGCCGCCCCATTTCCCTGACCAGAGAGCGCTTTCAAGGGTAAAACGTTACGATGTGAGATCCCGTCAGTAACCTTGCGTGAGCTTGGCTAGATAGTGGATGTGTGTGCCATAAAACCGCCCTAAAATATTCCTGGAGGAGTAGATTAGATTGAATGAGCAGCATTGGACTTTAAGGTCACAAAAATTGAAAGCCTGCATTTAGTATACTCTTGTTAGGGGGTCGAGCTTCAAGCTAGGAAAACACCGAACGAACGCCATCACGGTTTGAATCAATAGCACCTACACACTATATATAAATTAGAATAACATTCCCCAGTTTGTAATTAGTGTTTTATTCTGCGACATGGCATCATTTTTTTTTTAAAAAAAAGCTTTATTTATTTATGCACACAAGAGCTGGGGTACAGGCCAGAGTCCAGGGAGGTGAGAGGATTCATCAGACAGAGCAGGGAGCAGAACAGGCAGAATGACTGAAACACACTGCCGAGGGCAGCGGCCAGGCGAGGCAGAGGAGGTCTGCTACCCCATGTGGGTCCCTCCCCTGGCCAGCAGCCGGGATCGAACTGGTGCTGCAGTGGCTGCGGTTTGCTTCATAGTGTGTTTCTTAACCCACTGCGCCACCAGGGAGGCCCCCATTTTTTAACTATATATAAATTGCCTTAAAAGATTACTTGGTCGGATCAGAAAAATCCTTTCAGATCTTTGAATCAACCACTGAAAGATCTCACTCAATTCTACAGTTTAGAGGACTGAAAACAACAGATAAAAGAGGAAGTTGTTCTACACATATAGATGTAGAGGATTTTAATTTTAATAATTAGGTATCACTTTCATTTTCTGTGCAACTGTGAGGAACATAATGTTCCCGCAAATTCTTAACCAGATACATAACTAATGTATAAAATGGATAACTTTTTCTATTTTATACCTAGTCAACTCAATTGTAAGCATTTAAAATAGTAGATTTGGGTTTTCATTTGGCTGCTGTCAGGGAAACGTCTCAGGTTTGACTCATCTGTTTAATGGTATATGTTATGTGACACCAGTATTTTTCGGTGATGAAATTAACAAGTCAAGGCATCAGCCCTTAAGAAGCCCTCATTTGGTGGGCTGGAGTGAAAGATATTTTGCCATCAATTCTATTTAAAGCTTTTCCATAAAATTCATAATTATTAGGCAGCTATCAACAGATGTGATGCAAATTTTGTGGGTGGAATAGAATTTGAGAAATGTCCTCCAGCCTGTTTTTGCTCATTTTTCACAGTCCAGTTTGAACTGGGAGACTCCCTTGAAATAGAAAATATTCTCCGGGGGTACAGCTGTTTGCAATAAGGGGGCAACATCTCTTGGATAAGTAACTTTAGAAGGATCATTAGTTGATGAGTTAATTAACCAGCTGACCTGTTTTTATGGAGCACTTTTTTAAACTAGTCTTCTGCAAAGTGTTGTCAAGAGGATGGAACAAATTTTTTTTTTTTAAAGATTTATTTATTTATGCATACAAGAGCTGTGGTACTGTTACAGGGCAGGGAGAGGAGCAAGCACCCCAGAACCCCCAAGCCTGCCTTCTCTAAATGGGTTTTGCCATCTGCCGCATTAAGACAAACACATAAAATTTTTAATGGAAAGGAACTTTAATACAACTAGGGTACAATAAAGAAAGAACAAAGAATATAGTTACTAAGTTAAGCATTCAAAGTTACCCATCTCTTTGAGGGTAAAAGTTTAGCCAAATAGGATTGGCCCAAAGTAAGGCCCAAAAACTTGCCACACATTTAAAGGACCTTTTAGTAGAGACCCATAGAAAAGGGTCAGAAAGAGTCAGACAAATCTGGGAGGAAAAGAGCAAAATCAAAATCAAGATGATAGCTGCCATGGTTAAGCTCCCCACGGGTCTGTCCCCCACATCTGTTCCAACCAGTCCAAGACCAAAAAGCCAGCGCAGTTTCTTCACATGTCCCTCTGCTCCACGTGCCTCCTCCAGGTCTCCTTGCTGTTCTCCATCTTCCTTCCTTCTTTCTCTCTTCTCTGCAGAAATTTCCTTTTCCTGTTCAGCTCCACCCACTTAGGGCGGAACCAGGATTTTGGAACTTCCCCTTTTCCTGGGACCACCCTGTTACAGTACAAGCCAGAGTCACTGGAGGTGAGAGGATTCACCAGAGACAGAGTGGGGAGCAGAACAGGCATATGGAATGAAACACACTGCTGAGGGGAGCAGTGGGAGAGGCAGGAGAGGTCTGGTGTGCCAGGTGGGTCCCCTCCCTGGCCGGCAGCAGGGATCGAACTCGTGCTGCAGTGGCTGCGGTTTGCCCCATAGTGCATTGCTTAACCCACTGCGCCACCAGGGAGGCCCGAGGATGGAACAAATTTAATGTGTGATTTCTGCATCGTATTCATGTGGCCTTTTGTACTTAATGCATGGCAATGGAGGCTGGGACTGGAGAGTATCTTATTGGGAGGCATGGTGCTTACTGGGTGTTTAAGAGCAATCCCTTAAGTATTTTAATGTAAATGTTTCCCTCTCACATTCTGATGAACCCCTCTGATTGAGTACTGAATGTAGCTCCTTGCATTTGGCTGTGCAGAACTTCCTATTAGCCCAGGTGCTTGGCACCTGGGGTTCCTTCAATAACGTGTTTTCATTGACAAAAAATCCGGTCCAGATGGGCCACATTTTGAGCAGCCCTTAGGTTGCTAGTTTGACTGTCTGGTCCTCTAGTGTGATGTTTTTTTCTGTTAGCCCTGCCACAAGGCAAAGAAAGTCCATATGACGCTTGTCAACCATGCAGAGCACCTGTTAGCAGGCAGCTTGTTGAGGTGCATGTTTGTATTTATCTTCTGGGTTCAAGCATTAGAACAGGTGTAGACTGGTGCACCCTTTCTTGGAGCACAGAATTCACTTCCAAGAACACGGTAGGAAACTATGTGCCATTTTTAAAAACTCCAGGTGTGTTGGGGGTTGATAGAAATGCTGACCTAACAAAAATAGAATCTACCAGTTTGGGTTAAGGCTCCATGGGAGAAGAGGAATATTTCTGGAACCTCCTTTTTATTTTTTTTAAAAAGATTGTAGTGGCCAGGAAGGACCGCACAGGAGCAAGGTTCGGGATGGTTCTAGCAGACAGGGGGTAAGGAAGGAGTCTTGGAGCCCTCGGTGGCTTTTACACTTTTTATTGTCAGAGGTGGCCAGGTACATGGCAAGCATGGGTGCCGGGGGCCCAGGAGGCTGGCAGGCCTCCCAGTCCCCGGCGCATCTCACCCTCTCAGCTGCTTTGCTACTGCTGCTGCTCACGTTGGTCAGTACTGTCGGTCCTGGCGTCCTGATGAATGCAGTCTATTTAAGCCCGTGTCCAACACAGGTTCGCCCACTTGCGCATGCCCACCCTGGAATGCTCACAGCACCGCAGGTGTCCATCATCATAGTGGTGGGAAGGTGGAAAGACCTGATTTCTCTAACCCTACAAAGATGTATTTATGCATACAAGAACTGGGGTACAGGCAGAAGTGTGGGGGTGTGTGAGAGGATTCACCAGAGACAAAGTGGGAACCAGAGCAGACAGATCGCTGAAGTACACTGCTGAGGGGAGCAGTGGGCCATGCAGGAGAGGTCTGCCGCACCAAGTGGGTCCCCTCCCTGGCCAGGGATTGTGGATGCTTCATATTGTGGTGCTTAACCCATTATGCTACCAGGGAGGCCCCTGGAACCTTCTGTAGTTTCAGGGTTCTAATACGATTATCTATTCAGCTAACTACTTAAAGCAATTTTTAAGCACAGTAGATTTATGAAATGCACACCTAGCAATTAGGGTCAACTTCCTCTTCATTCTCTATAAAAACATTCTCATGCTGCATCTTGACTCACCTCAGTTTTATTTGACTGATGATTATTTCATCTAGTAGATGGCTTCATCCCTAATTCTCAAATTGTAAGCTTAGAAGTAAAAGCTTCATAGCACACGAGTAAGTTTGGTGTAGTCAGAGTTTCCACACGTGGAAATGTCAGGATAAGTCACGTTCGGGGGATCCTTGACCACTAGCATTTTGTGATGGGAAATGTAGGAGGGGGATGTGCAATCTCCCATCTGCCTTTGCAGGGAGGGACTTGCAGGACTGGTGTTCCAGAAACCACACCTTAAGAAGCAAGTGTTTATAGCTTCGTTCATGTTTGGAACAACGTTTTAAGAGGAAAAGTGGAAACGTCTTGCAGAGATAATGTAGCTACAGGAAAGATCAAAGTGCACTTAAGATAATAAATTGAGAAAATAGAAAGAGGTATCTAAAATAATATACATTCTGTAGGGTAAAGGTTGATCAGGTCTTTCCACCCTCCCACTACTGATGATGGACACCTGCAGTGCTGTGAGCATTCCAGGGTGGGCATGCGCAAGTGGGCGCACCTGTGTTGGACACGGGCATAAATGGGCCCGTCATGAGGACGCCAGAACTGTGAGAACTGTGAGGATCATCAGACAGAACTGAGGAGCAGCAACAGCAGCAGAGAGAGAAGAAGCAGCTGAGAGGGTGAGATGCGCTGGGGGCTGGGAGGCCTGCCAGCCTCCTGGCCCCCCCCTCCCCACCCCCCCCTGCCTGCCGTGTACCTGACCACCTCTACTAAATAAAGCATGAAAAGCCACCGAGGGCTCCAAGACTCTCCTTCCCTGACCCGTCTGCCCAGAACCATCCTGAACCTTCCTCCAATGTCACCCCTTCCTGCCGCTACAATTCTCAGGCACAATGTGAAATAAAAGTCTCATTGAGATTCATGTTCTGCAACTGTTTGCTTCTCAAGCAAGCTTGGGACAGTTTGGGCCTTTTATATGTAATTTAACAACTGAGCTCCTGACAACAGTGTATGGATCCGAGTTTATCACCAATGAACGAATTAGGTCACCCTCCAGGGCTTATTTAATGGAGCCCCATGGGGTACTTGATAAGAAATGGCTCTTCTCCCTATAGCGTGCTAAAGAAAAAAACAACAAACACAAAACACACACACACAAACGAAAGTCACATTCCCTGCTGTATCACACTAGAATGCAAGTGTGCAAGAAAAACTGAACCTGCTAATCCGGGTACCCGAGCTGTCAGCGTCGGGGGCAAGGTCCGGTCTGAGTGTTTGCAGAAAAGTGCGCTTGGTCTGCTCTTCAGCTAAGTCTGGATGACGCTCTGATTTGGGGGTTATTATGAGCAGGCTCCCAAAATAAAATCATCCACTACACACCATGTGAGCACCGTGTCCAAAGTGTAAGAATTCTTAGTGAGGAAGGTAACCGATGAAGGAAACCGAGCTTCTAAATTTGACTCCCCACAGGCGAGGAGCGGCTGGACTCTAGATCTGGTGCAGAAGGCTAGACCCGGGCCGAAAGGACCTTGGAGATCTCGAAGCCCCTTTCGCAGCAAGGCTGGGTCTGAAACTGGGAGGCGAGGACTTGTTGCTGGGTTTCTGGAGCATCGGAGGAGGGGAATCCGACTTGCACTTTCTTTGTAGAGACCTTTCTGACAGCTCCCGGTAACAGCGTATTGCTTTCCATGCGGCAATAGCACTAACCAGAGCGGCGCCGCCCAGACTCTGCACCTAATGCTTTTTTCCTCCCTTCTTTCTTTGCAGCAGGACTGCGATTTTTCAGGCCAAGAGAATGCTAGGTGAGCATTTGCTCATTTTCGGTTTTCTTTTTGCAAGAACTCGCCCCCCAGGGGGAGCTAACTGACCCAGCCGCGGGCGGGCGCGGCCCGGCCTCGCTCCTCTGCGAGCGCCGGGGGGGGGGGGGGGGGGGGGGGGGGGGGGGGTTCACGGCGGCCCCCAGGGCGGGGCTGCGCAGGCAGGCTCCCCGCGGTGGGGTTTCATCTAATATTAATTGTTTGAGCCTCTGGTGGTTTAAGCGGTTTCATTGGCAGGAAGATGCCGGCTGTAGCACGTTATGGGCTGAGGTTTCGAATGGCGCTCACAGGGGAAACAAAGGGCTGGAATTTGAGAAAACAAACCCAAGATGTTAATTAGCCGCTAAGGCACTCAGGCACTTTGCAAATAATAAACATAGCCTCTTGCAAACTCCCCGGGGCTGGGACTTCCTTATTTGTTTGGCTGCTTTTTATTTACAATGCAGGGCGGTGGTGTCATTGCGGGGGTTAAATAATTCCTTGAGACAGGGTTTGGGGAAAGGGGGATCGATGGAGAGAAAAGAAATTCTCTTGTTCTTTTCACTACTGTATCCTTTTGCACGTTGCAGGCCTCCATGTGTCTCAGAGAAAACCATCCATTTTCAAGGCGAGCGAGGTTGCTCCCCGCTGGGGGAGGAGGCAGTGGCTGCGGCTCACTGTGGCTCTGCGCTGCACTCTCGGCGGGCTGGGGCGGTAGGTGATGCTCCCCCGCGTAGGTGAGGAAATGTTTGCACTGCAGAGCGGGGTTCAGACTTGGGGTTTGGACTCGGTGGCTCGGACTGGGGGGCTTCTCCACCCTCCCCCCGGCCTGTGTGGAGGAGCCCCTGGCCCTCAGGGTCCTAAGCTGATGCGTCTGTAGCCTGTGGTCACACCAGCCTCGTCAGTGGCTGTGACTTTGACCGAGTTATTTCACCCGTCTCAGTTTTAGTTTACTTGTGGTTCCTGGGTTTGCAGTGAGACTTGAAGCTACGGCTGAGACTCTGAGTTTGAGGAACACACCTTTGTAGAATTACTTGTCTCCTTTGAAGATGGTGACTTGGATCCCAGCACCTACAGATATGTCGTCAAAACAGGCAGTAGTTGGCTTCCTTGGTGGCTCAGCGGGTTGAGCACCGCACTGTGAAGCGTTCGCTGCATAGCATCACGAGCTGGATTGCCGGCCAAGGCGGGGACCCACATGGCCCAGCAGGCCTCTCCTGCCTCCCTGCTGCTCCCTAGGCAGTGTGTTTCAGTCCATCTGCCTGTTCTGCTCCCCACTCTGTCTCTGGTTAATCCTCTCACCGCCCTGGACTCTGGCCTGTACCCCAGCTCTTGTATGCATAAATAAATGAATCTAAAAAAAAAAAAAAAAGCAACCAGGCAGTAGAATGTACAGCTGAGTTTGGATCAGGAAAAGTTTGGATCAAACTTGATTGTGTGACCGTGGGCAAGTTAAGGAATAGCCCTGTGCTCAGTTTCCCCAGCTGTGCCTTGAAATGTGGGGATACTTAGGGGGCACTCCCCATGGGCTTACAGCATCTACTTAGGACAAAATCATGATTTCATATTTTTTCCTGCAGATACTGAAACAGCATTTTCTCTTCTGTATATCAGTGCTCATGTCCAGAAGAGAACTGGTTGCTTCTATCTTAATATTCTGTTCTTCACACCTTGATTTGTTTGCTTCTGTTTAAGCAATGACCATGTCACCTTTTTTCGAATGGGCTTCAAAGATGGTTCTCTAGTGCCCTTTGATTTGGGGAGACTCAGCCCGTGACCTCCTATTGCATTATGTCTGGCTGTGCGCTGGTGGGGGTCGGGAGATGGGGTGTGTGTGTGTGTGTTTTGGGGTTTGGGCTAGGGGGCTGGTCCAGACCAAAGATCCCTAAAGAAGCTGTCTGTGCCTAGGAAGGAGGGAAAGGAAAGAAAAGGGGAAAGGGCAGTGAGGAAAGAGGAAAGGAAAGAAGGGAGGGAGGGAAGAGAGTCAAGTATCACAAATCCAGAATTTGTGAGGTGAGTGGAGTGGCAGAGCGCAACACCAGGCTGTCCTAGAACGTGTCCACAGCATGGTGACATCCAAGATGGGTTTGGGGTGGGCAGAATTCCTGAAAGCACAGATTGGAGAGAGGCAGGAAGAGGAAGGAACAATTTCCTGGACAAAAAGTGAGACTGTGAGGGCCTCCCTGGTGCTGTAAGGGACTGAGCACCGCACTATGAGGCATCGGCAGCCACTGCAGCATGAGTTCGATCCCTGGCCAGGGAGGGGACCCACATGGTGCAGCAGACCTCTCCTGTCTCGCCTGCTGCTCCCCTCAGCAGTGTATTTCAGTCCATCTGCCTGTTCTGCTCCCCACTCTGTCTCTGGTGACTCCTCTCACCCCCCCCCACTTCTGGCCTGTACCCCAGTTCTTGTATGCACGAATAAATAAAATCTTTAAGAAAAAAAAAGTGAGCCTGTGGTAGGCAGGTCTGGGAAATGGTTTACAGAGGCCGGGTGGCGTGAAGGACAGGACTAAAGGGGGCTGAAGGGACCGGTCAGGGAGGCCACGGGCAGGCTGATCTACAGGGTCTGCTGGGGGTGAAGAGCGTTTTTATTCAAGTTTTTGTTGAAGGGTGAGCTGTGAAAGGTAAGAAGATAGTGGCTGCCTGGGCTCCAGGGCGGGGACTGAGGCTCCAGATGACACCTGGTGCATGCTGGGATGGCCGGGGAAGCGCTTGGCATGGGGCCTTCACTCTAATGCTGGGCTGCAACCTGGATAGGGTGGGTGTAGATAAAACTACGGGGGTTTCTGGTGAGGGGGACTTATATTTTCATTGCTTCTGAGCTTCCTGGACCCAGGAGCCTACTTTCTCATAGCAACCCTATTAGAAAAGTGTCCAGCTCCTAAAGTGAACTCATAAAGCCTATTTAACCCACGGTATTTCACATCCTATCATAGGACATAAAGTGTACGAATGTACGGCGTGGCACAGCAGACCGTGGTGCAACTGGTACGGATTACTCAGACCGTGTCTTAGAATTTAATGTCTGTGGGAAAGTTCATTGCAAATTCCAAGTAATCAGCTAGGAACATGATAGTCAGCTGGGGACTGATATGAAATGGTTACACTGTGTGCCCAGGGAATGTTTACCTGGAAAGCACCTGTTCGATCACAAATGACCAGATATAATTTGAGTTGGCAAATGAAAACAAGTAATTTCCTTGCTAGAGCTTATATTTTTGTTTTTGTGGTTTACAATTTAGAGCACACATCAAATATGGTTCTTTGATCCTAGCTTCAGAGAAAAAAATTTTTTCCTTATAAATGAAAAGAAAATATACTTCTCTGAGAGCATGTGTTGTCAGTATCAGTTCTTGGTCAGCAGCCTTTTAAACTGGTCCTAGGATTATTTCACTGTCCTGGGATTTTAGAATCAGTGGTTCTATATTTTATGGTTATGAGAGTTCCCTCCTGTATACTGTGTGCTTAAAAACTACAAAGAACTCAATTATGAGTATTTTTTTTTCCTAAAGATTTTATTTATTTATGCATACAAGTACTGGGGTACAGGCCAGAGGTGTGGGGGGTGAGAGGAGTCACCACAGAGAGCGGGGAGCAGAACAGGCAGATGGCCTGAAATACACTGCTGAGGGGAGCAGAGGGTGAGGCAGGAGAGGTCTGCTGCACCATGTGGGTCCCCACCTGGCCGGCAGCAGGGATCAAACTGCTGCAGTGGCTGTGGTCTGCTTCATAGTGGTCTGCTTCATAGTGTGTTGCTTAACCCACTGCGCCACCAGGGAGGCCCAATTATGAGTATTTTAAAAAGTGCATTCTCTCTATTTCTTTAGAGAGGACATTTGATTTCTTAGCCTTGTGATTGTCATCACCCCTAACATTGATTAAATTTACTGAACAAATTTATCACTTATTAAATGTTTACCAAATGTTTACTATGTGCCAGCACCACACTTTGAGAACATCTGTTTTAGAACAATTGTTAACATTTTGCAGCAAAAACTAGTTTCTGCCAGTCTAGCTTTTATACAAGATTTTTTTTTTTGGTCAGTCAACAAACACGGTACGTCCTTCATGTTGCAGGGGCTCTATTCTTAGGAGAGAGTAGTTTCAGAGAATTTTCACTGATAAGATGGACAAGGAAGATTACAGTTTGCTGGGTGAAGAGAAGGAGAAAGCACTAACAGAGGAAGTATAGAGTGTGTATGGTCGTGGAGAGGTGGATAGGAGCATGGGGTTTCAAGAATTCAGAGGGGCTGGAGTGATGATAGAAATTGACCAAGAAACTGCTAAAAGGTGGGGTTGGAGTGATGATAGAAGCCAGATCATTCAGGGACTTCTAAGACCTACTGTAAAACAATAAACAATACAGTACAAACAGTGCAATACAAAACAGTGCAATACAATACTTAGAGACATTAGATCTTTGTGCCAAGGGCACTATAAAGCCACTAAAAACTTTGAATCCAAGAATGGTCAGATTTGCATTGTCTGATCAGATTTCTATTGTAAGAACTGTCACTTTGGCAGTGGAGTAGAGAAGAGGTTGGCGGGATCAGAGGTGAAGGGGACTTGTTAGGTGGTAAGGGATGAAAGGGGTCTGGACTAGAGTTGTGACCTCGGGATCAGAAGAATCCAAGATTCTAGACACACCACATGGCTTTGAGTCTGGAAATTATGTTTCAGATTCTCATCTCTGAAATCGTGATAAGGTTTAAATGTGACACTTTTCTCTTAGACGTAAGATAGTGGAGCTTCCAGTCACTTCCAGGTCACTCTTAGGTTAGGGGGCACTGTTGTGCAGGAGATAACTCCTGCAGGACTTGGTGCCATGAAGCTGAAGGGCTGGGGCAAGAGTGGATTCAGGTTCTAGCCGAGAAAAGACTTTAAGAGAATAGTTTTATTCTTCAACTTTTTAAAGAAGTATGGCAAACTGGAAAAGTTATTGGTTAACATGTGCCAGGAAATTAGGTACAAACTATGCAGTTGTATAGAGTGTGAAGTGTCATATCTAGGTTCTCATTGTTTGTATTGGACCGTCATTGTTAATTGTATTAAAGAGTTTTATTAATTGTTGATATTAAACTGGTTTATCAACCGTTTTCCAATTTGGTCTTTCGGTCTGCAGAGCTGTTCTTACAGGTTCTGTATCTGCATTTCCTTTCTGCATTCCTTGCTATCAGTTTTACTCTCAGTTTTTGTCTCTTGGGGACACGATAACTTTCATTGGGACTTGCCAGAACACATGGGCAATCCCAAATATTTGTCATGATTTTTTTCTGGAATGTGCTATCTTTCACTGCTTAGCAAAACAATCAAATTCAGTGCAACGTTCGTATGGGAAAAGGACTGGTGGAAGGTAAATATTGAGAAGCTTTAGTTGTCTTCCAGTTTTCCCAGCCTGGAAGATATTTTTAACTTGAGAATAGCAGGCTAAAGATAATAGTTGTTAGTAACCCGAGTAGGGAGTTTAGAGATTCTGGAACTCCTGCCCTAGACTAGCCTCCAGCAAAGTCTGAACCCTGCCAGCTAGCGTCTCCATCTTAGACACAAACCTGACAGTGGCTTAGCTGCTTTTTACTGTGCCTCTGACCAAACAATTTTAATTCAGTGGCTAGATACTGCATTTCTAATTGTGTTGTGTTTTTTTGTTTTGTTTTAAAGATTTATTTATTTATGCAAACAAGAGCTGGGGCACAGACCAGAGTTGTGGGAGGTGAGAGGAGTCACCAGAGACAGAGTGGGGAGCAGAACAGGCAGATGGACTGAAACACACTGCTGAGGGGAGCAGCAGGTGGGCGAGGCAGGAGAGGTCTGCTGCGCCATGTGTGTCCCCTCCCTGGCCGGCAGCAGGGATCGAACTCGTGCTGCAGTGGCTGCGGTTTGCTTCATAGTGCGTTGCTTAACCCCCTGCGCCACCAGGGAGGCCCTGCCACATGTAGTCTTACCTGGAAACTAGCTGACACTGTGATCGTCTTAGTAAATAGGAAAGCTACTAACTACTTGACTCTAGAAATGACTTTTGGTTGGGCTTGTCATGTTGTCCCACACAAATCTGATTGCATTTCACTGATTATTGAACCTGTAACAAATACTTCCAGGACGTCTGTGGTAGTGAAAGTTCCAATTATAAAACAAAACGTAGAGATCATTCTCGGGAGTCTGGACGATAAGACTCAAATCAGAAGCTATGGGAGCAGGATAAAACCTCTGGAGTCAGGAATGGATATTTTAAAAAATCATATTTTCTTGTGATTTTTTTTCTGATTAAAAATGCCCATTGAATAGGAAAAATGCTTGAAAATATAAAGAAGACATTAAAACCATCCATAATGTCACCACCTGGAAATAACCGTTTTGAGTTGTATGATCTTTGAAGGCATTTTCACACACACACACACACACACACACACACGATTCAATAAAATGCCATAAGGCGATTTTTGATTGGCTCTTATTCTAAGACCCCAGAAAACTGACCTTGTCTGGACTCCGATCACTTTCTTTGGGGCTATTCTGTAAGCACAGTTTTTTCATTTGTCCCCCCCCCCCCCCCCCCCCCCCCCCCCCCCCCCCCCCCCCCCCCNTCCCCCCCCCCCCCCCCCCCCCCCGGGCCCCAACAATTCCAGTAGTGTTAGTAAAGTGCTTATTCAGCCTTCACACCACTTAGGGTCTTTAATCAGGACGACCCCATTCTCCTGCTCGCCTTATTCTCCTCTGTCCATAGGAGGTAACCAGAGGCAGGCCAATAGCCCCCTTTGGATGGGATCACCATGGGCCCAAAGAACTCACTGGCTAGCTCTTTCCTCTGGGTCCGTTGTTCCGAGGATGGTGTCACCAGATGATGGCACCATCTCTCTGCCCTAGGATCAGAGCGGGTGTAAACGAAGCCAAGCAGAGGGGAGCCCAGCTGAGCAATAGGGAGAGGGATTTACAATCCCAAAGCCGCCATTTGCGGATCTGACCTTTGTGGATCTGACCGCACTGGGCCTGAAATGTGACTCAGTAAGTTCTTTTTGCTGAAGCTGCTGTAAAATGCACTTTAGTCACGTGCAGTTTAACTGGGCTTACACCGGGTTGAACTGGGCTGACCGCTGGTCCACAGGACGTGAGTATTTCCAGGTTCTTGATCCACCGTCTCCCAGATTTTTCGGCAGAAAGATTCACCCAAGTTACACTCTTAAGCCAACTTTGAGAATCCCTGTCTTTATCAGACTCATATGACGACTTGAACATCGTTGCTTCAAATTTTGGCTTTTTCTAACTTTATTGATTAAAAATGAAAACTTATTCTTTTTTAAAATTACTCGTTAAGTTAAATTTCTCAGTTAATATATTTATGGAACTGTATTTTTTGTCTCATGTGAACTTTCTGATATTATTCTCTAGTCTATTTTCCTATTACTCTCTTAGTTCCAGTTTTATCTCACGTTTAAAACCATTTTAATTGGGCCTCCCTGGTGACACAAGGGTTAAAGTCTCAGTGCTATCAAGCTAACCCAGTCACTGCCACATGAGTGACCCACATGGCACAGCAGACCTCTCCTGTCTCACCCACTGCTCCCCTCAGCAGTGTATCTCAGTAGAGCTGCCTATTCTGCTCCCCACAACGTCTCTGCTGAAACCTCTCTACCTCCCGCCTCCACACCTCTGGCTTACACCCCGGTTCTTATGTGCATAAATAAATTAATTAAAAAAAATCTTAACCATGTGAAATATACAGTTTGGTGGCACAAAATATATGGGCATCATTGTACTTTTCCTTTTAATCAATTTATAAAATCCCTTTACATATAAGGGACTTTAAAAATATTTATGGAAAGCATTTTCTTCCTTTCTTTCTTTGGCATTCAGAAGTTTAAAACCTTTATTATGTTATTTAAATTGTCCTTTTGATTTCTAGGTTTAGAAAAGATTATCCACCAGAGGTAGATAAATTTCACATATCTTTTCCTCTAAAATCTTCGGTTTCATTTTAAATTTGCTTTCTAAAAAAATGTATTTATTTATGCATACAAGAACTGGGGTGTAGGCCAGAGGTGAGGGAGTGAGCGGATTCACCAGAGACAGAGTGGGGAACAGAACAGGCACATAAACTGAAATATGGCTGCAGATGCTTCATAGTGCTGAGACTTAACCCCTTGTGCCACCAGGGAGGCCCATAAATTTGTTTTATTTTATAGTTATCTTTAAGTTTATTTATTTTGGCACAGACTGGTGTTAAACCTCCCTTGGACAAGGATGGAGGCATGAGAGAAGGCAGCAGTTCCCAGTGAGGGCATTTGGTAAGTTCGTGAGTGTGTTTTTGGGTGTCCCTTTGAGGAGGGGCTGCTGGCACTTAGTGGGTAGGGGTTGAGGGTACCATCCCTCTTGAGCCCTGTGGGAAAGCTGTCTGGAGTCCTGTCACACTTCTGAATGCTCCACTGGACTCAACACATTATAAATATAAGTCACCGGGACTTCAGCGCTTAGCAGTACAAGTATCACAAAGAATTACAAGAGGAGCCGGTAATACGAAATCTAATTATGAACAGGGAAATTTAAAGATAGTTCCCTAGGTTTATCAAGGTATAATTGACAAATAAGACTGTAAGACATTTACAATTTATACACGATGGTTTCGTGTAAACATGTTATGAAGGTTTCTCCCCATTGCGTGATTAACACATCCCATCACCTCACATATTTACTCTTTTTTTTTTTTTAAAGATTTATTTATTTATGCATACAAGCACTGGGGTACAGGCCAGAGGTGCAGGAGGGTGAGAGGATTCACCACAGAGAAAGGGGAGCAGAACAGGCAGATCAACCAAAGTACACTGCTGAGGGGAGCAGCGGGCACAGCAGGAGAGGTCTGCTGCGCCATGTGGGTCCCCTCTCTGGCCGGCAGCAGGGATCGAACTCGTGCTGCAGTGGCTGCGGTCTGCTTCATAGTGCGTTGCTTAACCCACTGCGCCACCAGGGAGGCCCACATGTTTACTCTTTTAGTGTGTGAATAATAAAGACATTTTCATAACATTATTGAAAAATACAATGTCTGCCTGCCTGTTCAATTAGTCTAGCATTTCTGTTTTTTTTTTTTAAAGATTTACTTATTTATGCATACAATAACTAGGGTACAGGCCAGAGGTGCAGAGGGGTGGGGGTGAGAGGATTCACCAGAGACAGAGTGGGGAACAGAACAGGAAGACTGACTGAAACACACTGCTGAGGGGAGCAGGAGGGCAAGACAGGAGAGGTCTGCTGTGCCACATCCACATGGGTCACCCCCCCTGGCCGACAGCAGGGATCGAACTCGTGCTGCAGTAGCTGCAGTTTGTTTCATAGTGCATTGCTTAACCCATTGCACCACCAGGGAGGCCCCTAGTCTAGCATTTCTAACTGCCTCTTTAGTTGCAAAGAGTATCTTTATAATCAAGGCAACCAGCTGCATAGAGTTGAGATTTTTTTAAGCTTTCTCAGAACAAAATTATTAAAATAGTGGAACTCTGAACTTCAGGGATTGCCTTGGATTGTATGAGCAACTGGTTTTAAAATATTCCATTTTATTGCTCTGCTGTACATTAAAGCTTTTAGTGTTGTCACATGATGAGAACCCATAATGTGAAAATTCCATAATGAAATTATTTCCGAAATTTGAAGTTGCTTCTCCTTGTTCAGTCTTTCGCTGAGATGGCTCCTGGAAGTCTCCCAGTCTCTCTCTACTCTCTCTCGTTCATTTTTCTCTTTTCTTTTCCATTCTCTACCTTGATGAGGATTCTTAAGTCCTGGCCACTGACATGAGTTTTGACATTGGTGGGATTTCACAGGATACACAGGCTTGGATGACCACAGACATAGTCTTTTTTTAAAAAGATTTATTTTATATGCATACAAGAACTGGGGTACAGACTGAGGTGCAGGGGGTGAGAGGATTCACCCAGAGACAGAGCAGGGACAGAACAGGCAGATTAACTGAAATACACTGCTGAGGGGAGCAGCGGGCGAGGCAGGAGAGGTCTGCTGCGTCATGTGGGTCAGCTCCCCGGCTGGTGGCAGGGATCGAACTCATGTTGCATCTGTGGCTGTGGTTTGCTTCATAGGGCGTTGCTTAACCCACTGTGCCTCTGGGGAGGCCCCACAGACATATTCTTAAATGAGCAAAGCAAAATGCAGCACTATGGGTTACAAAACCAATTTCATCAACCTAAATCCCACATATATGTACACCCGCTGTTAAATGGACTGAATGACCCAGGAGAAATGTTTGGAGAGATAGACTCTGTCCATGCTGTTAGCGCGATCACCTGCTGGGGGTGCAGGGAGATAAGAAAAAAAAAAAAAAAAAGGCTCTCTGAGACCAGGAAAAAAAAATCCCATGCTAGAAATGTAAATAAAAAATTACAACACTAAGACTCTTATCTCTGATATCGTTTAAAACGTGTAAACAATGAAAATGCAAAGAAACAAGGCCTAGGTGGTAATGGGCATAAAAAAAATAATATTGGACAAGAGGATGATGAGCAAAAAGAAAAACAGATGGCCACAAAACAGCAATATCCTGATATCCAAGCAAATAAAATAAACATTCCATACCTTAGGCTGGCTGCCTGTGGGGGGTAGAGAGGAAGACAGGGGTGAGTAGGAGGGTCAAAAGGGACTTAAAACAAATTAAAGAGAGGCACATGTATGGGTCAGTGATAATAACGTACCAGAAATTGAGGAGTCTGATGAACTCCACGCTCTGCACTCTGCAGAAGTCAAACAAGAACTTTCCCCCAGGGCAGCTACGAAAAGTACACATGTGATAGAAGCTTCAAGATCTGCCCTAGAACCTGGATCCACTTTTCTTTTTTTTTTGTTTAGATTTATTTTTATTTATACATACAAGAACTGGGGTACAGGCCAGAGGTGCAGGGGGTGAGAGGAGTCACCAGAGACAGAGCGGGGAGCAGAACAGGCAGATGGACTGAAACACACTGCTGAGGGGAGCAGTGGAGAGGCAGGAGAGGCCTGCTGCACCCTGTGGGTCACTCCCCTTGCTGGGGCAGGGATCGAACTCATGCTGCAGCGGCTGTGGTTTGCTTCATAGTGCGTTGCCTAACCCACTGCGCCAACAGAGAGGCCGATCCACTTTTCCATAGAGCATAATTTAAGGGTGACTGCCCTGAGCCACATTCCAGGGATAGAGTGACTGAAGCTCAGGAAGGGGCTCAGCAGGACCCACCGCTAATTACTGTTCCCGGCCTGGGGTTCCCCAGACCTGTCTGCAAGGACCCAGTCTGGTGTTGCCTGAAATAACCAGTGGGGGAGGAACGTCCAGGCCTTGCCAGCCTGCTGGAGCACACCTTCTAGCAGCTGATGCTAGGGGAGAACCTGAGCTCTTCATTAGTTCACTTAAACCGTGACTTTGAACTTTTGAAATTAAAATTAATGGACAATCCTCTGGTGAATCCTCTCACACACCCCACTCCCCCTATCTCTGGCCTCTACCCCAGTTCTTGCACTCATAGATAAATAAATCTTTAATAAAAAAATAAAATCAACTGACAATCTAAAAAGACTCTGTTATTTTCATGGCATTGAGGCTCTTTCCCCAGGATTAATCTAACTCTGTCTTTCCCCTCATTTTCCCAGGCTTGCATCTTTTTAGCAGCCGGCTGCACTTATCTTTTGAGCTTTGGACCCTGTCCCGGTGGAAAAATAATTTCATTTAGGTAAACAGTCTCCAGAAATAGACTCAAACTGTGAGCAGACAGCTTGTTTGTGATAACCTGTCCTGCCTGCAGTTCAATGCCCCAGCTGACCTCCAGGCCCAGCAACTCCCCCTCTTCCTCCAGTGTCCCCCGCTGTGCTGCATTCTCTCACGGCACAGGCAGGTGCTGGTGTCCCCACATAGCTGCTGAAGACCCCGTGAACGCGTGCCCAGCCCTTCCCTGAGTCGACACCCGTTAAGGCGCTGCTAGCATCTGCATGAAGACTTTTTTTTTTTAAAGATTTATTTATGCATACAAGAACTGGAGTACAGGCCAGACGTATGGGAAATGAGAGGACTCACCAGAGACAGAGTGGGGAACAGAACAGGCAGATCCACTGAAGTACACTCTTGAGGGGAGCAGCACTGCGCCATGTGGGTCCCCTCCCTGGTTGGGTATTGAACTCGTGCTACAGTGACTGCAGATGCTTCATAGTGCAGCGCTTAACTCCTGGCGCCACCAGGGAGGCCCCTGCATGAAGACTTTTTAAAAAAGGATTTATTAGGGCCCTCCATGGTGGCGCAGTGGGTTAGGCAACGCACTGTGAAGCAAACCTCAGCCGCTGCAGCACGAGTTCTATCCCTGCCTCCGGCCAGGGAGAGGACCCACATCGCGCAGCAGACCTTTCCTCCTCGCCGGCTGTTCCCCTCAGCAGTGTACTTCAGTCTGTCTGCCTGTTCTGTTCCCCACCATGTCTCTGGTGGATCCTCTCAACCCCCACATCTCTGGCCTGTACCCCAGTTCTTGTATGCATAAATAAATCTTTTTTTTTTAAAAAAGGGGTTTATTACTTGGTAATAACAATGTATTTCTGCCTAGAACTTAAGTAGCGGCCAATAGCCTGGCTGTTGCCCTTGCTCATGTTAATAATGTCGGTGTGTGTGTTGGGAGGTGGCGTTTGCTGTACCCCGATGTGGTTTACAAGGGAGACGTGTACAGGAGCTACAAGTCTCCCCTTGTTTTTGTTGACATTTAACAATCCAATTGGGCGGTAGTTCTGTTGGCCTACGAGTAGCCAGCAGGAGGACAGGACCACAGAGCCCTGGCGGGCGGGGCCGCTCTGGGGATGGGTGGGGATGTGCGGCGGGATGCAGGGAACTCACCTGGGAAGCCCGGCGCAGACACCACCTGCTCAGAACACGGCGGGCTCTGGCGGCCGAGAGCCAGGCCTTCTTCACCACAGGCTGACAGGCCGCTGCTCAGGGGGCTCCAGAAGTTCCGACGGGTCCGTGAAGGACTCAAGTTCGTCCCGATACACTGGGGCCCGGACTCCGAGAAGGCTGCCCAGAATCTGGGGGCCACAGGCTGTGTTCTGTTTGTCTGTCCACCTTGGAAACTGGGCTTGAGGCGCCTGCAGTGGAGGTGGGCTCCCTCAAGAGAAGAGTAAGAGGCATAGGGAGGGCCTTTTGCCTGAGCCTGAAAAGGGGTAAGAAACTGTGTGGGAAGGCAGGGAGGTGAGGGGCCCAGAGGGTCTCCAAGGTCTCCTACATGTCAGGCGGAGGCTGCCTTCCCGGCCTTGCGAGCGTGGTCATGTGGCAGCCACTTCGTGGCCTCAGGAGTCAAGATAGGAGCTGCAGGGGCTTGCAGGGCCTAATCTCAGGCCTGAAGGCCCATCCCTCCGGTCCTGTTCTACAGGACACGGAGGCTAACCTGGTGCGATATGGGGTGGGGGAGGGGTTCTCTGACACCACCATGAAGGACCTTTATAAAAAAATAATTCTTTTATTGTGGTAAAATATACACATCATAAAATCGATCATTTAACCACATTTTAGGTGTCTAGTTAGTGATATTAAATGTATTCAAATTGTTACGTACAGTGACAGGAGCAAAACAGACCAAACCCAGAACTTTTTTCGTTTTCCTCAGCCGAATATCTATGCCCGTTCAACTCCCCATTCTTTGCTTCCCAACCTGTCTACTTTCTGTCTCCACGAATTTGATTACTGGAAGTACCTTCTGGAATTGTTAATATTCCTGGAATCAAAATGCCCTTTGGTTCCTTTTGATGTCTTCAAACTTCTTGTTATAATCTGTGCCTGCATGTCACTCCTTTTTCAGGTGATTCTGTTGTCTGTATTGCATTCCATATATATGTTCCACTTGATTTTTTCATTCTTCGATTGATGGACATTTGGTTGCTTCTGCTCTCTGGCTATTGTGGATGATGCTGCCATCACCCAGGCCATGTGCCTCTCTGTTCCAGTCCTTGCTTTCATTTCTTGTAGTTCCGTGTCCAGCGCAGAATTGCATCATGCGGTAGCTCTGTGTTTGGTTTATTTTTGTTTTTATTTATTTATGCATACAAGAACTGGGGTGAGAGGATCCACCAGAGTGGGGAACAGAACAGGCAGATGGACTGAAACACACTGCTGAGGGGAGCAGCAGGCAAGGCAGGAGAGGTCTGCTATGCCATGTGGGTCCCCTCCCTGGCCAGTGGCAGGGATTGAACTTGTGCTGCAGTGGCTGCGGTTTGCTTCATAGTGGGTTGCTTAACACACTGTGCCACCAGGGAGGCCCAAATTTTATTTATTTTTTAAAGATTTATTTATTTGTGCCTATAAGAGCTGGAGTATAGGCCAGAGGTGCAGGGGATGAGAGGATTCACCAGAGACAGAGTGGAGAGCAGAACAGGTAGACTGATTGATACACTGCTGAGGGGAGCAGTGGGTGAGGCTGGAGAGGTCTGCTGTGCCATATGGGTTAGCTCCCTGGCTGGGGACTGAACTGCTGCAGTGGCTGCTGATAGCTTCATAGTGCTCAGACTTAACCCCTTGCACCACCAGGGAGGCCCTGATCATTTTTTAAAATTGGATCTTTTTGTTGTTGAGTTATAGGAGTTCTTTCTATATTTTGGATATAAGCCCACTATCAGATAAATGAGTTGCTAATTTTCTTCCATTTCTGGGTAGACATTTTATTCTGTGACAGTGTCCTCTGATGCATAAATATTTTCAATATAGCTCACTTTATCTATATTTTCTTTGGTTATACTTTTAGTATCATATCCAAGAAACCATTGCAAAATCCAGGTCATGAAGCTATCCTATTGGAAGACTGTTTCCATGGTTTTCTCTTGTCTCCAAGATCAGGTGTAGATTTCTTATCATTGTACTTAGGGCTCTATGACTCACCCCTGATGAAAATACACCCTCTGAATTATTCATGCACAAACTCAGTATGTATTTATTGAAAATGACCGTGTTGTAGACACTGGGAACAAAACACAGGAAAGTCTTTGTTCTTATGGGTCTTATAATCTAGTGAAGAAACCAACAATAAAAGAAATATATGAATAAATTATAAATTTATATAAAATTATATAACACACTGGAGATTACAATTTTGATAACTGCCAAGTGGAACAAAATTAGGTCAGGGTAAGAGGGATCAGTGTTCTTGGGTAGTGAGTTAGTTTGCAATTTTAAAAATGTAGTAAGGGTAGGCCTCTGAGGGAGAGATATTTAAATAAAAACAAGTGAAGACTTGTTTGAGATGGATGAATAAATGGAGAAGAGCCTCTGAAAAGACCCTGATGTGGAAATGTGTCCAGGCCAAAGACAGGCGAAGAGGCTGGTATGAAGGGAGTGAGTGAGGAATAAGGGAAGGAGAGGAGGAAGGGAGAGAGAGAGGGAGGGAGGGAAGGAGGGAGGGAGGGAGGGAGGGAGGGAGGGAGGGAGGGAGGAGAGGGGAAAGAGGGAGGGAGAGGGGGAGGGAGGGAGGGAGAGAAAGAGAGAGGGAGGAGGGTGTGAAGTCAGAGCAGTTGGGAGAGCAGCCAGTCTCACAGGACCCTAGCACCTGGAGTGAGGTGTGCAGCAGAGAAGTGTCATGGCCTGACAGGTATTTTATAAGTCTCGTGAGGGCCTATGTTAAGAAGTTGTTGTAAGGGGGTGAGGGATGGAAACGAGTAACCTGTTAGGAGGTTGTCAGAATCCAGGTAAGATGATCTGGTTTGGATCAGAGAGTTAACCATGAAGGTGTGAGGAGGAAGGTGCCCTAGTGTGGAAATCCCAACTCTAGAGTCCACCTCTCTGCTGAGGTGTGGTTCGAGCCGATGGTGTGGTAGCCAATGGACTCACACCTGGGAAGAAAATTATTTCAACATTGCTGATTGATTTAGAAAGAATCTCTTCCACTTCGTGGTTAAGTTACTTGTTAACTAGAACCTCTATAGCCCGAGGCGCTCTCTGTGAGGGCTTTAACCACACAGTTATTTTTTGATACCTCTAGTCGCTTCAAAACAAGGACACACAGGTGCATACTTGTGTATGCATTTGTGGTACTGGGCACTGGGAAGATGGGGAAGGTCAGGAGTGTTAAACATAACTCATTGGTTTTGCAGTTAAACTATTGTGATTAAAGTGGATTATTTTAGAGACTCCTATCTGTGTGGGACTAGGAATTATTTGTCACAGGAATTCAGTCTGCTTTGCTATAAAAATGTTGCTGTATTAATGTGTGCAGACCCACAAAGTCTGTTTTTTAAGTATTTGTCGTGGGCCTCCCTGGTGGTGCAGTGTGTTAAGCAACGCACTTTGAAGCAAACCACAGCCACTGCAGCACGAGTTTGATCCCTGCTGCCTGCCAGGGAGGGGACCCACATGGCACAGCAGATCTCTCCTGCCTCACCCACTGCTCCCCTTGGCAGTGTGTTTCAGTCAGTCTGCCTGTTCTGCTCCCTGCTCTGTCTCTGGTGAACCCTCTCACCTCCCGCAACTCTGGCCTGTACCCCAACTCTTGTATGCATAAATAAATAAATCTTTAAAAAAACTTGTTAAATATCTGTCATTATGGGATGTGTGGACATCATTAATTTTCTTAGTAATGTTAGATTTATTGAGATTTTTGTGCACACATGTGTGACTAACATCTTGACCTCTTTAAATTTAATCTCACTATTTTTTGAGGCACCAAGTAGGTGTCTCGGGCTCACAGGAGCGTTTAGTATTGGGGAGCACAACCTACTTCTTTACTATGTCCAGCACGTATCTTCCTGAGTCCAGTGAAACCAGCAGCCACCAGTTAAATAAACAAACACTTCTGCTGGTGGCGGCAGCCGCAGGTTCTCTTTCCAGCGTTAGTTGCTGTCTGTTGAGGGAATTCTCTAATGGAGTCATAGCTAAGAATTACCTCTAAGAAAGTAGTTAAATGGCAGTCAGTGTCTTTGCCACTTAGAACTTTCTCACACGTTTTCTACCATCACCTTAAGTGGCGGTTTTACTATGGTTCACTATTCAAGTCTACCATCTTTGTTCCTTTCTTCCTTCTTTTCTGACTTTAAAAATTTTTTTTATTTTATTTATTTATCCATGCAAGAGCTGGGGTACAGGCCAGCGGTGGGGTGAGAGGATTCACCAGAGACAGAGTGGGGAGCAGAACAGGCGGATCTACTGAAACACACTGCTGAGGGGAGCAGCAGGTGAGACAGAAGAGGTCAGCTCCCTGGCTAGGGATCAAACTTGTGCTGCAGTGGCTGCAGATAGCTTCATAGAGCTGCGACTTAACCCCTTGCACCTCCAGGGAGGCCCCCTTTCTGCCTTCTTTTGAGTAAGTTGAATAGTTTTTAAAATTCCATTCTATCTCTTCTAGTGACTTTGAGCTGTCCTCCTTGTGTGTGTGTTTGTAGCTGTGCTCTAGATTAAAATATACATCTTTAACTCACCACAATCTACCCCCAAATAACATCACATTGCTTCTTTACTATCATTTTAGTTGATGTTGATTTTTTTTCCTTTTTTTTAAAATTAAAATATTTTAAAATTTACATATACTTGCCATTAATTGTAATCCCCGATGTTGATTTTTCATGTGATCATAAGGGAAAAAAAATCAACGCTATACCTATTATAGTATTATACCTATTAGGTTTGTTCTACTCAGATTTGACTTTAAGAGGACTTACGGGATCTCACTGGTGGCGCAAGGGGTTGAGCACCTCACTATAAAGCATCTGCAGCCACTGCAGGATGAGTTCGATGGCGCAGCAGACCTCTCCTGCCTCGCCCGCTGCTCCCCTCAGCAGTGTGTTTCAGTCCATCTGCCTGTTCTGCTCTCCACTCTGCCTCTGAAATCTCTCACCCCCGGCACCTCTGGCCTGTACCCCAGTTCTTATATGCATAAATAAATAAATCTTTAAAAATAATAGGTAGAAAGGAGTGTGATTGTTAGGATTAAGAAAGGAAGGCCATTTTTTCTTATTCAAAATTCATTTCTGAGTAATTGTGAAGATGAAGAAAAGAAAGGAATTTTTATTATTCAGAATTCATTCCCAAGGGTTTCTCCCTCCCTCCCTCCCTCCCTCTCTCTCTCTTCCTCTCTCTCTCTGTCTCTTCCTCTCTCTCTCCCTGTCTCTCTCTCTTTCTCACTCACACACACACACACACACACACACTCAGATAAACCCTCATCTGATAACTGCTTTGCTTTAAACTGGCTACGTGGAATAGTTACTTTCCAGGTTCTCATCAGGAAATAAAATCTCAAACTCACCACCATTAATACCTTTCAAAAGCTTTGCAGAGAGAAACAGTATTTATGGAGGATTGCCTGAAGTATTTGCTGTCCATCCATTTTTTAGATAAGTCACCATCAACCTGTTGTCTCCGGACCTCTGGGGGAAATGTGGAGTTATTGTAAGGTTGCTCAAACCCTCCGCTGAAGTATTATTATTTCTGTCATTGTTATCTGTAAGGACACCACAGTGGCGTTGAATAGTTTGTTTAAGGGAAGGGGACCTTTTGCAACATCCCAATTTTTACCTAAAGGAAGAAAGCCACGGGGTGAGTGAAGTCAGTGAGATAAGGAACGGTGGTCTCCAGACTTTGATATAACTACCTGTGTTTCATGCTCCACTTTGGCATCACAGGATCAAGAACAGGAGCCCTGCAAGGCTGGGTGTTGGGTTACATGAGTTCTGTACATCAGCTCTGGGGGTACTGGCCTTGGGATACCCTAGGAGGCATCTTCACTGTGGGAGACTGGCTTTCTGGGAGCTGCACCTTGTAGCTGGCAACCTTGGAGATGGCTAAGACATCTGCTTTACATATCTGTTTCTACAGTATCAGTAAAGAAATTTTTTAAAGATTTATTTATGTATGCATACAAGAACTGGGGTACAGGTCAGAGGCACGGGAGTTGAGAGGATGCACCAGAGACAGAGTGGGGAACAGAACAGGCAGATCGACTGAAGCACACTGCTGAGGGGAGCAGCTGGCGAGGCAGGAGAGGTCTGCTGCGCCACGTGGGTCCCCTCCCTGGCCAGCAGCAGGGATCGAACTCATGCAGCAGTGGCTGCGGTTTGCTTCATAGTGTGTTGCTTTTTTTTTTTTTTTTCCACAATTCAAGTTTTATTTTTTTATTGTTTACATATTTTTAATATAAATTTTTTAATTTACATATATTTGACATCAATTGTAATCCCCATGTATTCCCCATCACCATAACACCAGTGCACCATCACCTCTGTCCCCCGTGCTCCCATCTGCCCTCCACACCAAGTGTTTAACCCATTGGGCCACCAGGGAGGCCTCAAAGGGAATAATTTTTAAAAATTCCCTCATTCAGGGCCTCCCTGGTAGCGCAGCAGGTTGAGCGCCGCACTGTGAGGCACCCGCTGCACAGCAGAACGAGTCTGATCCCGGGCCAGGGAGGGGACCCACAGGGTGCAGCAGACCTCTCTTTCTTGCCCGCTGTGTATTTCGGTCGATCCACCTGTTCTGTTCTCTGCTCTCTCTCTGGTGAATCCTCTCACCTCCCGCGACTCTAGCCTGTACCCCAGTTCTTGTATGCATAAATAAATAAATGTTAAAAATAATTCCCTCATTCAGCTGGAATAGTGGAGTAGCAGCTTCCACGGATCAGCGCTGTAAGGAGGCCCGGTGGCTGGGGGACCAGATAGCCCTCGCTGACTCTCACCGTCACCCACAGAGCTCCGCGGCGAGTTGCCTGTTGTCACTTATGCTTAGCTTAACCCACGATGGCCTGTGCATTAAAGAAGGGAAGCACAGGGAACCCTGATTTTTTTTTAAAGATTTATTTATTTATACATACAAGAGCTTGGGTACAGGCCAGAGTCCAGGGCGGTGAGCGGATTCACCAGAGACAGAGTGGGGAGCAGAACAGGCAGACTAACTGAAACACACTGCTGAGGGGAGCAGCGGGTGAGGCAGGAGAGGTCTGCTGCGCCATGTGGGTCCGCCCTCTGGCCCGGGATTGAACTCACCGCAGTGGCTAAGGTTTTTCTTCAGAGTGCAGTGCTTAGCCCCTTGCGCCATCAGGGAGGCCCCGGAAACCTGATTTGGAGAGAAAGAAGTTAATAAAAAGCACAAAAATTACAGTAATTCTGCCAGTTTACCTCAAGACGCTCTTCATCAAATCTGCAAGTGTGTTGATCTGATCTGAATTCTAATGCGCACATCAAGGTGCGTTCTTGAAAGGAGGTGAACGGGGAAATGAAATGGTAATTATATCCAACTTAGCGCTTCATTTATGGGGAATTAAAACCACCTATGTGGGCAATGTGAAGTATTTCCAAATAGTGATGTGGAGCCTTTTTTTAAATTTAGAAATATGACAAATGTAGCAAATACAATTTAGTGGAAAATAAGATTCCAAACAACTGGTCCCAAAGGCAGATTTTAATGTATTCAGGCTATTTAATGTACATTTCATCCCAAAGCAAACACAAAATGATAATTTAAAATTTATTGGTCATCAAATCATGTTTTTGATATAAATATTTATTTTTTTGAAACAAAGTGAGTTTACAGCATTAAACCTATGTATTAGGAGTACAGGTTCACATCTCTCCAAATAAATGTTGTTACACCAGGTTCCACAAACTACTCAAAATGGAACTTCCATATGATCCAGCAATCCCATTCCTAGGAATAGACCCAAAAGACACAAATACACTGATTCAAAAGAATACCTGCACCCCTATGTTTATAGCAGGACTCTTTAAAATAGGTAAGACCTGGAAACAACCTAAATGCCCAAAAACAGATGATTGGATCAAGAAGATATGGTACATATACATGATGGAATATTATCCAGCAATCAAAAAAGATAAACTAGAGTCATTTGTAGAAACATGGATGGAGCTAGAAGGGATTATGCTCAGCAAAATAAGTCAGAAGGCAAAAGAAAAATACTGGATGGTTTCACTCCTAGGAGGAATATGCGGGAACAAATAAGTGACCAAGAAAGAGAACAATAACAATTTAAAAAAACAACACAGGGCCCTCTCTGGTGGCGCAGCAGGTTAAGCAACACACTATGAAGCAAACCGCAGCCACTGCAGCATGAGTTCAATCCCTGCCTCTGGCCGGGGAGGAGACCCACATGGCCTAGCAGACCTCTCCTGCCTCGCCCGCTGCTCCCCTCAGCAGTGTATTTCAGTCAGTCTGCCTGTTCTGTTCCCCACTCTGTCTGGTGGATTCTCTCACCCCCCCGCAACTCTGGTCTGTACCCCAGTTCTTGTATGCATAAACAAATAAATCTTTAAAAAAAAAACACACACAACAAAAAGACAAGGACAAATCAGGGACACTGTGGGGAGGGGAGAGGGAATGCATTGAGGGCAGAAAGAGCACAAGGGACTGAGGTGACGGTGCACGGGTGAAATGGTGGTGGGAAATCCATGGGGACCACAATTGATATCAAATATATATAAAGAAAGAAAAAATAATAATAAATGTTGCCACACCACAGTTATCACCAAAAAACCCAATAAACCTCCATCACTGTCTCCTGGACCTCAGCAAATTCCCTCAACTTCAGTTCTAGTCAGATTCCAAGGGTTTGTTTTGGTTTGGTTTGTTCCTGTGTTTTGTGTCTTTATGTCCTACATATAAATGAAACCATTTGGTATTTGTTTTCTCCTTTTGACTCGTCTTATTTCATTTATTTATTTTTCAAAGATTTTATTTATTTATGCACACAAGAGCTGGGGTTCAGACGCGCAGGCTGTGAGAGGACTCACCAGAGACAGAGTGGGGAGCAGAAAAGGCAAACAGACTGAAATACACTGCTGAGGGGAGCAGCGGGCACTGCAGGAGAGATCTACTGTACCATGTGGGTCAGCTCCCCAGCAGGGAATTGAACTCTTGCTGCAGTGACTGCGGATGCCCCACAGTGCAGCACTCAAACCCTTGTGCCACCAGGGAGGCCCTTTGCTCATTTTAATTAGCACAATCACCTCCAGTTCTGTCCATGTTGCCTCAAGTGGCAGGATTTGTCTTTTTTATAGCTGAGTAATATTCCATTTGTCATTGGGCTCTTGGGTCATTTATGTATCTAGGATATTGTGGATAGTGCGGCAATGAATACAGGCATGAATAGTTCATATAAATGATTTAAAAGTTTATTAAACATGTTACTCGCTGAAAAAAATGTTAATTTTTTAGTATGCATATCTTTTTAAGTATGTATGTAGTATGTAAGTTATATATTTGCATATTATACATAAACACCCTTTAATAATATCTAACAAAATATTTTTTCTTACCTAAAATCACTCCTAATTAGATTTCTCACAAAAGTAGTATAATTACACAATTCAAGAGGATACGTGGGGCCTCCCTGGTGGCGCTAGGGGTTAAGTTGCAGCACTATGAAGCTTCCGCAGCCACTGCAGCATGAGTTCGACCCCTGGCCAGGGAGGGGACCCACATGGTGCAGCAGACCTCTCCTGCCTCACCCGCTGCTCCCCTCAGCAGTGTATTTCAGTCTATCTGCCTGTTCTGTTCCCCACTCTGTCTCTGGTGAATTCTCTCACACATACCCCACCACCTCTGGCTTGTACCCCAGCTCTTGTATCATAAGTAAAATAAATCTTTAAAAAAAAAAAGAGGAGATGTATAAGACTGAAATCGATTTGAGAATTAAGATAAGTTGGGGAATACTAATAAGATTATATTCAAAGATGATAAGAAGAAAAGCGGTTGGCAGAAGTAGGGAAAGGGGGTGCATGAAACGCACGAAGGTGATCAAAAGTTGCAATGTTTGCCATGAGGCTATTAAGGCACAGTGGTGACTGTGGTTAATAATACCCTTCTGCATGTTTGAAAGGGATCTGAAATCTGCTCTGGGAATCCATGGAGCTGAGCGTTACAGGATGAGTGATACTATGAATATGAGTAATAGCAAAAATAAACATTTCAATAGATCTCACTTGTTGCTGGGTGCTGTTCTGGTAGCTCCTGGTAGCTCCTGTCTGGTTGAAAATTAGCCCAGTCAAGATCAAGGTGATGGTAAGGCCAAGTCCTCAGATGAGGGGACAGCATGAAGAAGGGCCCTGGGATGGGAGGGAATGTAGCACGTCTGGGGACCTGAATGCAGTGTTGCTGTGAAGCAGGAGGAGGAATGGTGAGGATGAAAGGGTCAGCTTTGTAGAGCCTTTATTGGCTCCTGCAAGGACTTCTTATCATTGAGAACAGAGTGATGTGGTCAGAACAGCTCTTAAACAGATAGTTCAGGGTGCTGAATGGAGAAAGAATTGGAAGGGCCCCATGGGTGGGAATGAAAGGCAATTGGTAAGGGAATCTTGAAATAACGTTAATTTAGGCTCAGGTGCTGGGCATGAAATGAAGAGAAGGGGGCACATTTCAGCAGCATTAGGAGATAAAATCTGCAGAGTTTAATTATTTAAGAGACCCTTATTTACTAGCCTCTCTGTTGAATATCAACATTAAAAAATATTTATTTATTTATGCATACAAGAACTGGGGTACAGGCCAGAGGACACCCCAGAGACAGAGTGGGGAACAGAACAGGCAGATGGACAGAAACACACTGCTGAGGGGAGCAGCGGGCGAGGCAGGAGAGGTCTGCTGCGCCATGTGGGTCCCCTCCCTGGCCGGCAGCAGGGATCAAACTTGAGCTGGGGTGGTTGCGGGTACTTCATAGTGTGGTGCTTAACCCCTTGTGCCACCCAGAGGCCCCTGAACATCAACATTTTACAACTATCTCATAATCCCCACGTTGCACTTTCCAGCAGAGGCACAGAATTGGAGCAAGAAGTGGTTTTCTGGTTCGAAACTCCTGTTAGGAGAATGAGTAGAGACTACTGGTCAGCGAGGACGGTGCCATGGCGTTTAAGGGTGACTGGACAGGGCACATCACAGCGGTCACCATGTGGCGAGGGTACGAACCAGACAAATATTAGCACAATACAATCCCACAGTTTAGGTATTGAAAACTCCAAGTGTTTTGAAATACTAACATTTAGTTTTTCATGGAGGAATCACTGGGTTCTGAATAACCTTGAGGGGTATCATCAGTGCTAGGGTCTCCTGCAGTGACTTAGGATAGATTTTATGTTGTTTCCCCAAAGTATTAGGCCCTAGGAGCTAAAGGTCTGCTCACTTAACGTTCCCTAGTCTTAGACGCTGTTCCTACCTAAGTGCTTATTAAATAGAATGAATGCAAATTCAAGGGAGTTTAATTATTCTGTCTCCTGCTTTTGATTTTAAATGCCTTTTGGGATATATTAAATATTTTAGATTGGGAATAGTTTTCTTCTGGGAGATTTTTTTTCCTGAGCATTTAGAATATTGAATTTTTGGGGCCTCCCTGGTGGCACAAGGGGTTAAGCACCACACTATGAAGCACCCACAGCCACTGCAGTACGAGTTTGATCCCCGGCCAGGGAGGGGACCCACAGGGTACAGCAGACCTCTCCTGCCTCACCCGTTGCTCTCCTCAGCAGTGGATTTCAGTCAGTCTGCCTTTTCTGCTCTCCACTCCACTCTGTCTTTGATGAATTCTCTAACACACACACCCCTGGCCTGTACCCCAGTTCTTACATGCATAATTTTTAAAAATTCACTTATTTATGCATACAAGAGCTGGGGTACAGGTCAGAGTCGCAGGAAGTGAGAGGATTCACCAGACAGAGTGGGGAACAGAACAGGCAGATCAATGGAAACACACTGCCGACGGGAGCAGCGGGCGAGGCAGGAGAGGTCCAACGCACCATGTGGCTCCCCTCTCTGGCCGGTAGCAGGGATCGAACTCGTGCTGCAGTGGCTGCGGTTTGCTTCATAGTGTGCTGCTCAACCCGCTGCGCCACCAGGGAGGCCCCTTACATGCATAATTAAATAAATCTTAAAAAAATAAAATAGTAACCAACTTTCTTGGCCATGAGGATTTTCAGGGATAGTTTCTGGACTCCGCAGGAGACCTGACTTCTATGATTCCACGAAAGTGCAAGAATGTGAAAATGTCCTTTAAAAAGAAACAAAAACAAAACTGGACTGATGTGATGGTGAACAGCCTTTGTGAAAACATTGCCCAGTTTCTCATTCTACACTTTTGATTTCTCTGTTAGAAAAACCAGAGGGGACTGGAATTACCTTTCATGTACAGGCTTAGAACAAGTAGCTCCAGAATAAGCCGGAAATGGTCCTTGTACCCCTCCAGTGAAGCCCGGATAATGGCACAAGCACACATGCTAAGAGACCCTTCCAGCCGCTTACTTGGCGAGAGGACAGATGGGAAAATGTCCTCACTATTTGTCTAATCCATTAAATAAATAAAATAGACTAACCATGAGCCTTTCCCCAACTCTTTTTTAAAACCTACTAGTGTTAAATTATTTGGGATAGAACATCAAATTGGAGGTTATTATTTTTTAAAAAAGATTTATTTATTTATACGTACAAGAGCTGGGTACAGGCCAGAGTCCAGGGCGGTGAGAGGATTCACCAGAGACAGAGCGGGGAGCAGAACAGGTAGACTGACTGAAACACACTGCTGAGGGGAGCAGCGGGCAAGGCAGGAGAGGTCTGCTGCACCATGTGGGTCCCCTCCCTGGCCAGCAGCAGGGATCGAACTCGTGCTGCAGTGGCTGCGGTTTGCTTCATAGTGCGTTGCTTAACCCACTGCGCCACCAGGGAGGCCCAAACTGAAGGTTATTTTGAATAAAAAGTGGAGCCATGGAGTGACCAGCTGCTCATTTGTTCTTCCAAGCACTCTGCAGGCGTTTGTACAGGGAACATGGCAGCCCCAGGGCTCGGCCGTGAATAAGACAGGCACTGCCCTTGCTCAGGGAGCCCGCAGCCTTTTGAGGCGGGAAGAGAAAAATAAGCAGGTAAGAGTTGAACGCGTGACTCAGATTGTGAGAAGCTGTGGAGTGACGTATAATGTAACAGTCTCTGTGTGTGTGTGTGGCGGGAGGGGACAGGTAAGAGTTTTATTTTGGACAGCAGTAGTCCTGGGTACCCAAAGACACAGGCTCAGAAACCAGAGCGTCATCAAGTGGGAGGAGCTTTTGTGTTTTGTGTTCAAGAAACAAGATTTATTTTTATTTTTTAAAAAGATTTATTTATGCATACAAGAGCTGGGGTACAGGCCAGAGGTGTGGGGGGGAGGTGAGAGGATTTACCAGAGACAGAGCGGGGAACAGAACAGGCAGATCGACTGAAACACACTGCTGAGGGGAGCAGCGAGAGAGGCAGGAGAGGTCTGCTGTGTCATGTGGGTCCCCTCCCTGTTGGGGATCGAATTCATACTGCAGTGGCTGCAGTTGCTTCACAGTGTAGTGCTCAACCTGCTGCACCACATGGAGGCCCTCAAGGAACAAGTTTTAGAGAGAACAAGTTTTGAACCCTCAGCAACAGCCAGACCCACTCATTCATCTGTTCAGATGTCTGTATTTATCCATCAATTCATTTATTTATGCATTCTCCCTGTCAAAATCTTTGGGGATTTTGCCTACACATAATGGGCTACAATAGATGAGAAAAAAAGGTAATAAAAAAATAAAATTGGGAGAAGATTGATGTGCAAAATGCATGTCAGAATTCATTAGTTCTGGGGCCTCCCTGGTGGTGCAAGGTGTTGAGCACCGTACTATGAAGCTATCCACAGCCACTGCAGCACGAGTTCAATCCCCCACCAGGGAGCTGACCCACATGGCACAGCAGACATCTCCTGTCTCCTTGCTGCTCCCCTCAGCAGTGTATTTCAGTCAGTATGCCTGTTCTGTCCTCCACTCTGTCTCTGGTGAGTTCTCTCACCCCCCACACCTCTGGCCTGTACCCCAGTTCTTATATTCATAAAGGAAATAAATCTTAAAAGAAAAGAAAAACTACTTATTAGTTCAGAACCTCCTAGCTGTCAGAGCAGAAAGATAAATATGATCAATTATATGATTCATAGTGTCTATGAAAGAAAAGAAGTGTTTTCTCAGAAGTACTTTGCTTGTCCTGAGAGTGGAGACAAACTTCTTCATGGAGTCTGTGGTGGTTTGTGCTACGTCAGCGTGGCTGAGTGGACCCATAATCCTCAGCATCCCTTATATGTGCCTCTGGGAAGAGCAACTTAGCTCCCTCTTCTGCCCTAAACGCCCGAAGGACCAGCGTAGACCAGGTCCACCGCGAGGTACAGCGGCACCTGCCTCTGGAGACCCTCCAGCAGCCCCCCGCACAGGCGGCTCCAGCAGCGGCTCTAAGTCTCAGCTGTGCCCCTCAGGGGGGCTGGTGGTGACGCTGTCCAGGTGTCCAGTCCCCCGCTCCCCCAGCTGTGTCGTGTCCAAGCCCTGCAATGACTCCCTTAGTCCACAGTGCTGACGTGACTCTGCTCCCTCATCAAGTCTCACTGAGACGAGTCTCAAAGTGACACCGAACGGCGTGATGGAAGCCCCCCCATAACGACCCTACGCAAACGTGATGGGTGGGGATGTCTGTCAGAGAGCAGAGGACGCAGCCTGTGTGGGTGGCTGCTGTGTCAGAGAACCCCCGGCTGAAGAGACGAGGATTCCTGCTGCTCTCGGTCCTCCAGTCCTTTCACGTAGTCCTCTCGGACTGCCACGGCCTGCTCAGAGCCCGCCGGCCACGAGCCCGCTGAGCGCTCAGAAAGCGTCTGTTGTAACCGGAAACTTCGGTGTTTATTTTCATTAACAATTTTCAATTTTAACAAAAATTGAAATTATTTTAAAAATGGCAACTCAAGGCGGTCTTAGAAAACTTGTAAGTATGAGTCAGAACAACTTGTGTCTGAGGGTATGTATTTCAACTTTAAATTTTATGGAAACTACATGTCAAATTTCTGATGAGATTAGTATAGTTCAGATTGATATGAGCTGTGAACCGAAAACACTGAATTTTGAAGACTTCGTATGAAAAAGAGCATAAAATTCTATATTAATAATTTTATGTCATATGTTAAAATAACAATATTTTGGATTAAATAATATGTTAATGAAATTTCATCTTTCTTTTGATCTTTTACTACACCTATAAGAAAATAAAATATTTTGTGTGTGGCTGGTGTGTTTCTATTGGATACATGCTCTGGAACTCTTGCTACACCTACTGATGACGTGACTTATTTGCTATTTGTGCATCACTCTGTGGGAGGGACTCAATCCTCCTGGAGACCTGGCTGGAATTAGTTGGATGCTTTGAAGACCCCCTGTAACTATTCACTGGCCTTAGCCATTGTTTTCATGCTGTGAGAATTGTTTTTGCAGAATGCCTGACATGACTGAGAGGTAAACATACAATAAGCTGAGAAATAATACATTTTACCAAGGAAGGGCCTCCCTGGTGGCACAAGGGGTTAAGGTACAGCACTATCCCTGGCCAGGGAGGGGACCCATATGGTGCAGCAGACCTCTCCTGCCTCGCCCGCTGCTCCCCTCAGCAGTGTGTTTCAGTCAGTCCGCCTGTTCTGCTCCCACTCTGTCTCTGGTGACTCCTCTCACCCTCCACATATCTGGCCTGTACCCCAGCTCTTGTATGCAGAAATGAATAAATAAATACTAAAATTCCAGGGAAGCCAAAAAAAGATATACATCTTACTTTCTTCTCAAATTTAGTTGGAGAATTTTAATCTCCAATCACGCTGGTTAGGACAGTCTATATTTAGGACAGTTTTTGCACGTTGGCCTGAGACTGGTCTGCCTGAAACCTGGGCCCTGGAGTGAGGCTAAGTGATGGGAGCCTTGGAAAAGCAGTGGCACCTCAGGCCTGTGCCAGAAGTTGCTGTCTGTGGGCAGCCCCTCCCCCCTTTCTGGGCTCCAGCAGGGGAAGCCAAGCGGGAGTTTCCCTGCTGGCCACCCAGAACGCTGCCCCTGCACAGCACCCAAGTGCCCTGCAGCAGGTGACTGTGGGATGTCTCCATGGAGTCCAGCGCTGGTGGGGTTTGATGGTCACTGGAGTGCCAGTGTCAGAGGCATTTCCCACCGTGCTCATTGCACCCCCTCCCCACTCTCCACTCCAGGGTCTCCGGCACCGAGCTGCAGAAGCTGCTTGCAGGCAGTGCAAGCCACAGCAGATTACTGCCCACGCCCAGTGGCCTCACGGGCTCAGGCAGCAGGCAGAGGTCGGCAGTGGCAGTGGCAGCAGTGGCTCCTGTACCATGAGGTCCAGGGCCTGCAGCCCCTACTTCAGGGCTGCAGGGGGCAGCATGGAGCTCCCCTGGGCCAACTCCAGCTATGGCTCCTTGGAGCCCACAAGCCCATGAGCCTGCCCTGAGATTATAGCAGGCGGGGCCTGTGCAAGCCCTTTTAATATTTGGTGCCTGGATGGCAGAATGGACCAGCGAGGTGTGAGCTAAAGGAACCAATGGTGTTCATCAGCTCATTAATTACTCTACGCCAGATGGGCCAGTTGATCTTAGAGTGGTCCAGTTGGTCACTTGGAATAGAAAATTGGTCAACCAAAATTAGGAGGGGTCCTGGAAAAAGGATATAAGGCAGGACAGGAACTCCTCAGGCTGGCTGGCTGCTGCAGCATCATCTCCATGACCCCACCTGTGAGCACCTCCAGCTGCTGCGGGTTGGAGCTTGTCGGTCCCTCCCGGGCAGCCATGAGCTGCCGACTCTCAGTAGCGGGACGGCGCCGTCTTGAACGAGCGGCCTTCTGTTTGGCACGTGCGGACACCCTCTGGGGGTAAGACCCGTCCAGTTGTGCCTTAGAAACTGTTTCCCCTATTTGTTAAATAAGCCCCATTGCCCCTGAGCCGGAGTGCTCTTGCAACTGTGAGCTTGGGTGAAAACCTGCACGGTGACTATTGGCCACTGCCCTTTGACCTGGTGTAGCACCCCATAGCTGTTTCAGAGCTCTGTCTCTTCTAAAGCTCAAAATTCCGGGTGTGAAATGTCTCTTGTTGCAAAGAAAAAGGAGCATAGGACCTGTTTAGATACGCTGACGTTAAGTAAGCACAAATGATAGATTCCTCCGGGCACATAATATTGACTCTAGCCAGGCAGGCTTTGGTGATACTGCTCCTTTAATTGGTGCTTGTGAGGGCCGGAATGAGAGACTTGTGAACGAGAACACCATGGCCGTGAACGTCTAAAACTCTCTACACTAACGGCAGAGAGGATTACTTTTTGTCACTCAGGTCAGGGTCCCACATGGGGGTGGGTGGGTGTAGACAGGTGCGGGTGCCGTCTACTCCCCGAGTTTCTCTTCTGTCACTGGGATATCAATCAGTGACTGGAAAGACACCGCCTTAATGGACTATGTGGAGGCAAAATAAACCAAAGTGAAACATAAGCCAAAGGAGAAACTGAGAGGAAAGGAATTATAACAGGAGCTATAACAGGACCATTCCGAGAGTAGTCAAGGTGCCCCGACGTCACCGGTCGTTCGTTTGACGGCCTTATGGTTTGTCTCATTGCAGGGGGACATGGCCATCGGGGCTCGGAGAGCCTTGATGATGAATGGATGCGCTTTGTGAAAAGTGCGTTACGTTACAGTTTTAAAGTTACTTCACGTGGCTTTTCAATGAGAAGCAAACCCTGCCACTCTTTTTGTTCCTCAATTCGCCTGGCCCCTTGGGGTGACCGAGGTCACTCTGGGAAATAGATTATTGACTGTACTGAAATATTAGTACCGAAGTGGGGTGGCTGAGGCAACTCCAGAGAAATAAAACTGGTGTTAATTCCAGTCACTTGGAAGAGTTTCAGCACACAAAGTTGAAACAATGTGAGTTTTTACATTTTTCTTTCTGGTCAGTACAAACCAGAAACAAATCAGCTCAGCAGAGGAGCTGTGTGCCTCGTGTGCCATCCCCCAGCTGTAGCTGCCCTTGCCCAGCTGCTGTCACTGCTTTCCAGGCTCTGGGGCTGCTGGTTTCCATGAGTTAGAGGACAGAAGGACAGGCTGGGGCCTCCCTGGTGGCACAGTGGTTAAGCAACACACTGAGGAAAACCGCAGCCACTGCTGCATGAGTTCGATCCCTGCTGCCGGCTTGGGGGACCCACATGGCTCAGCAGACCTCTCCTGCCTCGCCCACTGGTGCCCTCAGCAGTGTGTTTCAGTAGATCTGCCTGTTCTGTTCCCTACTCTGTCTGGTGAATTCTCTCGCCTCCCGCGACTCTGGCCTGTACCCCAACTCTTGAATGCATAAATAAATAAATCTTTAAAAAAAGAAGGACTGGCTGGGTGTGGGCATTTAGCTATAGATGCTTTGAAGTTCTGCATTTTCTGTACCGGAGAGAGAACTGTTATGGGGCAGGGAGAGGGGCACCCCAGAGCCCCCAAACCTGCCCGCTCTAAATGGGTTCTGCCATCCGCCACATCAAGACAAACCTATAAGACATTCAATGGGAAGGAACTTTAATATAATCAGGGAACAACACACAAAAGACAAAGATTATCAAGCAGCCAAAGTTACCCATCCCCTCGAGGGTAAAATTCCAGCCAAAGAGGATTGACCCAAAGCAAGGCCCAAAAGCCTGCCACAAGTCTAAAGCACCTATTGGTGGAGACCCATAGAAAAGGGTCAGACAAGTCTGGGAGGAAAAGAGCAAAATCAAAATCAAGATTAAAACTGCCATTGTGAACCTCCGCACAGGTCTCTTACCCGCATCTGTTCCAACCAGTCCAGGACCAAAAATCAAGTGCAACTTGTTCCCATGTCTCTGTTCCATGTGCCTCCTCCAGGTCTCCTTGCTGCTCTCCATCCTGCTTCCCTTTTTCCTTCTTTCTTCTCCAATCACCTCTCTAGCTTCTTCTTATCCCTGCTCAGCTCCACCCTACTTAGGGTGGGGCGGGGATACTGGACCGTCCCCTTTTCCCAGGGACCACCCTGTTACAGAACTAGGGACTCAATTCTGCATCCTCTATGTTCGCTTCCTCGCTGGGGACGGCTCTCCAGTGCGCTGCTGTTACGCAGTAAGGGCGGCAAGTCCAGGAGTGCGTAGTGGTTTCCAAGTCAAGTGTGTGCTCTGCAGGCAGAGGAAAGGAAAATGCTGGAGTCTCCTTCTGAATTTGATCTTTTTTTCTTTTTAAAGATTTATTTTTTATGCCTACAAGGGTACACACCAGAGGTATGGGGGTGTGAGAGGACTCACCAGGGACAGAGGGGGGAGCAAAACAGGCAGACAGACTGAACTACATTGCCTAGGGGAGCAGCGGGCGAGGCAGGAGAGGTCTGCTGCGCCATGTGGTTCCCCTCTCTGGGCCGGTGGCAGGGATCGAACTCCCGCTGCTGTGAACTCCCGCTGCTGTGCCTCCAGATACCCCACAGTGCCGTGCTCAACCCGCTGCGCCACCATGGAGTCCCACCTTCTGTATTTGATCTTAACACCCTTGTATCTAGTTTTTCCTTTTTTGCACGTGTTTTAGAACAATCCCTTGCCCACAGTCCCGGTATTCAAAAAGCTCTGAAAGTCAGTTGTTTTGAAATGTATTAGGCAGCTCAGCCTGAACTAACCTGAGTTGACATGTGGCTATTTATAGGTTTTATTTAGCACAAATAGTGTGAGTCATCAGAATAATCATACCTTTCTCCGCTGTGGTCTTGATGTATTTCATTACGGGGTGCTGTCCTACACACCCCATTGGGGATGTTATGTAAGGCTGGTGTGTGCAACTTCTTGCCTTGCTAAAACCAAGGCAATTGGCTCTGGGGATTTTGAGAAGGATTTGGAACCTGTCGTTGTATATTAATTTATAAATCAATAAACACATATATTTTGGGGGCTCAAAGGATTTTTTTCCTTATAGGAAGTAGTGACCAAAGATCACAAGAGGGCCTCCCTGGTGGCACAGTGGGTTGAGCGCCGCACTGTGAAGCATACAGCAGCGTGAGTTCAATCCCCAGCCAGGGAGGGGACCCACCTGGCACAGCAGACCTCTCCTGTCTCCCCGCTACTCCCCTCAGCAGTGTGTTTTAGTCCATCTGCCTGTTCTGCTCCCTGCTCTGTCTCTGGTGAATCCTCTCACCTCCCATGTCTCTGGCCTGTGTCCCAGCTCTTGTATGCATAAATAAATAAATCTTTAAAAACAAAAAACAAAGATCACAAGAGCCTTGGCATCTGACATTGACCTTGACAGGATGAGAACCTTCTGTCTAAGGGGGCAGAGCAGAGTCCTGCCCGCTTCCAACTCTTGCTGATTTCCCACCTTAGTGTAAGGACAGGGAGAAGAACAGATATGAGGCACGAACCAAAGACAAAAAGCATAAAGGTTTCTAGGTACCTTTGTAAGAAAAGTCTCCTAGAGTTCGAGCAGGTATGACAGGGCGGGACCTCAGTCTGAATTCTAGAAATGACCTTGTTCTTCTTGGCCATGCAATTGTTATTTGTTGATAATAAATTTTCTTAGCCATTTTGTAAGCTGCATTTGACAATTAATGGAAGCAGTTATTCAGATTTAGAATCTGAGAGACAGAAACGTGGGCCTGAGCATTACAAATGAAGTCGAGCTTTCCAGTTTCTTCCCTGCCATGATGTGAAGGTGAAATCACAGTGACAAACAGAATCAAATGATCCACAGCAGGGTGAACCAGGGGCGAGCCTGCCCCCAACCAGCTTGTCCCTAAGACCTCACGAGCTCACTTTAGACGCCGGGCCTTCAAAAATGAACTTGGCACGATCCCAAAGGACTTTGCCCATAAACTTGAGCATTGGCCATGTTCTGCCAGGGGCTGGACACTTGTCATCGCGGTTGTGCGGTTGACTCGGTGGTGGCAGAGTGCCCTGTGCAGGCCGTGCGCCTGGAGCTTTTCAGTGACTCTGGGGACACCGAGTGTCACGCGGACTTCAGTAAGTAATGCCGGTGGCACAGGTAGATGGATCTGACAGGACCCGGGACTAAGAGCGCTCCGCCGCCTCTCTCCAATGAAGGCTATACATCAGCGCTCAGAATCTGCAGGAGCTGGAGAGGGTGACAAGGGAATAACATCCCTTTCTCTTCCATCGACAGGGGTAATAACTCCTCGCTCCCTAGGGACAGATTGTAAAAGCCAATAGCCAGGAGCTGTGAAGCAGGGAGGGTAGAAGAATTGAAAATTAAAGAGGGAGTGGAAATTTTGCGTAAGGCTTTGGTGAGATGGAATAAACCATCAAACGTCAGTCTTTTAATTGCCTCGTTGTTGACGGGGTCTTGCGAGTGTTGCTTTGATTGCTTAATTATTTTAAGCTGATTATTAAAATCAGGTCTAGCACATCAGTGTGGCTTTATGCTTTGTGTGTATGTTTTACTATAGATGCATCGTAGGCTGAAACTTACTATCTGGATATTTTGAAGTCTGTTGAGAAGTCTTTATGGACACTCTATTTTAAAAATCAGTAGGAAGAAGGACGCACCGAAGGTATTAAAGTGCGTCAGGAGTTTAATCTGATGTCTTTATTCCTGTTGCATATCTGTGTGTATTTATTGAAGTAGAACATGAGGACGTTCATTTTATGCATAGCACATATAGTATTTTTCAGCTTAATAAGAATTTCTGTTTTCAAGTCACCTTCAAAACGACTTAAATGCTGCTTCCCACAGCCACCGACGACAGACAGCTCTTAAGGCCTGCAGTTGTGAGTAGATGAATAAATGAGTCGGGGCCTCCAGACGTTGCTGCGAATTAAACGTAGCACAAAGAAAGACTTAACTTTTCAGAAGATCGTGCCGGTCTGAAACGGAGGCCTTTGAATGCTGGGTTATAGGAAACCCACTTACTTAGTTTTTAAACTAGCACTGGTGTTTAGTTAAATCTCCAGCAGACTCAGTTCACTGAAGGTGACAGAAGTACGCACTGGAGCTCAATGAGAAGTAGACACGACAGTAAATTTTTCAGGCAGCGACAGGAGATCTTGTTATAGGAGTCAGAACGGGGGTCAGGGCAGAGCCTGTTGATGATTGAGGAAAAGCGAAGTAAATTCATCCTGCTTCGGGCACTTTGTCAAGTGCCAGTAGCTTGCCATTGAGAACTGCTCACCCGTTCTAGTCTTACAGCCCTAGAGGTCACTCATCGGGTATAAATCACAGCACCGCGTGGGCGCAGAAGCCTATTGCCACTCGGGATGAAATAAAAAAGAGGAATGCTGCTTTCGGAATGGAAATGACTCCGAATATCCCACCACATGTTGCTGTTTAATGCGAGATGTGGCTGGATATTGATCTCACGAATCAAGTCATTAAAATGTGCAGTTTTTGTTTATTGGAATGAAGCAATTAAATGGTTCAGTTATGCCAGACCTTACCTTTTCTGATGAAAACTATTGATTTCTTGCCACAGCTTTATAAGCGACAATGTTTTTGATTACTCTTGACAAACCTCCTTGGAGTGTTAATTAAAATTGTACCAGATGAGCAGGTGTGGGAGATCATTAGATCCCGGGATCACACATCTACACTTCATATTCTGCAGCCTTGCATAATGAATAGGGCACAAGAGGGGAAAAACAATATCTTCATCAGCAGAATTAGCATCTTCACTTTTTAAAAAACTAGGTGACATTACATTTTATTGTATAAAGGCTTTTGAATCAGCGGTCCATGCCTACCCCTACATCTGACCAAAATTTGCTTTTAAGTTTTTGCTGTAATTTTTTCCGTCTCTAATGAGTTGCTGTTTTTGTTCTGAGGGAGCAAATATTTAAACATATATTTACACAGAAAATCGAGGCATCAAATAAGGCTGTGCCAGTGCTTATGCAGATGAAGTCATGAATATTAATATGATGCCACTTAACATTTTAAAAATCCCCTCGGTCAGATATCATCAACGTGATCTTAAGAAATATTTTACTGCTTGTTTTTTTGGACCTGCACAAAATACTATTATTTAGGAATATACTCGCTTGAACACTTCATCTTATTAATTTATAATCACATGTTATCTTGCAGCTATTAACAATCACTACTTTTTAAAAATTAAAAATGCGCAATGATGTTTTATGAAGCCGAGGCAAACCATACTCATGTTTTTGAGAAATTAATGATCTTTACATTCATGCTACTTTTTTATGGAACTAGATTTAATTATTACTGCATTCATATTGGCACTGGACTGGACTTTTTTTCATTTTTGCATGAAACTCAGAATTTAAGTAATTGAAATTAGATTTAAAATCCTGTGATCTGGTGTGTATTGATAGTAAGACAGTCTGTATTTCTCAGATTCACAGGTCCTGAAAAGAACTTCAAGAGGTCATCTAATCCAATCCCCCGCTGCCAAAGTAGCTGCTTGAAAATGCACTGTTTTCCATTAGTCTGGAATTTTAAAAAGGATTAATGAATTTATAAATGCATTATTTACAGTCTTCTTATCTTGTATATCTAGCTGGAGCTAATGCATACACTTTGAAATGATATCTTTTAACATTAATCTCAACTTCTCTTAGTGGTATGTTTTATAGTTTACAAAGCATTTTTCCATTTATAGTTCTTCATCAACAACCAAGTTTTATATCTTAGCAGAATGCTTTATAATTTCAAAAATAAACCTCTGGTTCCATTTACTCAACTGATTTAGTGATAGTTTATATGCTCTAGTTTTTTGAAGGTATGTTGCTTCACACCCTCTGCTATGTATTGCTTCTGGAAAGCATAAGTTAACCGTAAGTTGTTACTTGTATTTTGTAGGTAAAGGGAAATAGGAAATTCAGATAAGCTTTCCAATACAGTTTGTCAGTATTAAAATTGAGTCCACTATTTCTAACAAGTCCCACAAATAGTAACTGCATGCTATCATTTATGAAGCAAAATATTATAAATAATAAACTTAGAATAGACTTTCAGGATCTTAGAATTCTAATCTTGAACACTATATTTGTTTACTTCTGCATAACAGAGCACCCCAAAATCTGGTGGTCTAAAACAAAGAAATCATTCATTTTATTTATGGTTCTTCGGTTTACCTGAGGTTCCTCAGCTGGGCAGCTAGACTAGGTCCTGGAGGACATACCTTCCAGATGGTTGGGAGGATGATCCATCATTCCAGATGTTGGCAAGTCCAACTTAGCTGTCAGTTAGAAACTCAACCAGGGTCTTCCCTGTAGACAGCTGAGGGGTCTTCTAGCATGGCGGTGGGATACCCAGAGTGAGTGTGCCATAAGAGTAAGGCAGAAGAAAGTGGCATTAAAAAAAATCCTAATCAGGGGCCTCCCTGGTGGCACAAGGGGTTAAGCACTGCACCATGAAGCATCTGCAGTCACTGTAGCATGAGTTCGATCCCCAGCCAGGCACAGCAGACCTCTCCTGCATTGCCTGCTGCTCCCCTCAACAGTGTATCTTAGTAGATCTGTCTGTTCTGTTCCCTACTCTGTCTCTGGTGAATCCTTTCACCCTCCCCTCCCCCCAACACACACACCTCTGGCCTGTACCCCAGCTCTTATATGCATTAAATGAATCTTTTTTTAAAAAAAAATCCTAATCTCAAGAAGTCATGCAGCATTACTTCTGTCTTTCCCATGATTGGGGTGCTCATAAAGGGGTGTTCAGGTTCAAGGCGAGAAGCCATAGGCCCTTCCCTTCAAAGAAAGGAGTCTCAAGCTCAGAGTGTCAGAAGAAATTGTGATGTCACCATCTTGGGATAATCGACCACAGAATCGTGTCTTCGATCCCTTTGTATAACAAGTTGTTTTACACGTGATTTTATTTAAGAGAAATAAAAGGTGAAGAGAAAAGTCAAGCAAGGTTGTAATAATTCAATTACAATTAGTCTTTGAATAATCTGCTTGAAGTTGTTTTTATTTGAGAGAAAAGGTCATTTTTAATAAGATAATGAATATGAAAACACGTTGAAAGCCACGATGTATAATGTAAGATACAGTGGGAAGTAAAAAACATAAATTAAGAAAAAAATCATATCAGTATCTAACTCATCATCCTTTGAAAATCAGTTCAATTCTGATGAAAAACAAGCTATGTGCTCAGAAAATCCTATGTGGTCATTTTTATTGTAGTGGTTGTATGTTGTATTAGAAACTCATATGCATCTGCTGTAGCAATCATGTTTGATGTTTCCTGAAAGTGGAAATTATAGAATTATGTAACCTGGAATCTTTAAAAAGTCTTCCATTTATTTAATAAATATCTGTTATGCTTCTATAACGTGCCAGCTAGTGTTCTAGGCACTTTAAAAAATTATTCTTAAATGGTGCCTTCAATGTACACATTATGTACGTATAAATTTTATTTCACAGAAGTAATATACTTTTCTGTGCTCTTTTCTTTTAAATTTGTGAATAGGATTTCTTTAATTTGTAGTCATGAGAAAAATTAGGAGATTAAGGCAGTTTTTAAAAGCTGTTGGAAGGTTTATCTTGTTCTTGGTACATAATTAACCCATAAATGCACCTTAGAATGTTTAGTATAAATTGTTCAAAAACACATGGATGTCTCTGAAAAAGTAACTTATTTCACCATTTATTAATTTTTAAAGACATTTTTGGGTCCTTATTTGCCACTATAATAACTTCACATAATCACATTTTCAGTTTAGATTTTCTAATAGCTTTCAACCAACACTTGTTGAAATATAGTATATTGTTCTTTGTACGTACTATCTCACTTAATTCTCAAGAGAAATTGATGTATTACATCCCCATTTCACAGACCTATCGATCTAATGCACCTTTTTCCTTTCCTGCAAGCTCTTCTTTACCTCTGCCGCACTATCCCAATGTAGAAGGGACATGCAACCCGGTTGCTCTTTAGAAGCATGTGCTACCTTACTTATGTACCCAGAGTCAGATAAATCTTAGATTGCGCTTATTAAATTTCTACACTCCCTCCACCCCATGTTCATTGAAACTTGGCAATACTCCCAACACAAGAGGGTGTCATGAGGGTTCCATTATGAACAGTCTGGGATTAAGTCATTACAGGTGGTACAGTCTTATGCCTAGTTCTTCTCCACTAAAGTTAAATTACATTTATTAAATCATTTAAAAATGGACATAACAAGAAAAGTGGAGCTGTATTTTCATCTCAAGCCTGGATTCAGGTTTGGGAATCCCTGCCAATTTCTCTTATTATAACGCACATAAAAGAATGAATGAGGGCCTCCCTGGTGGCTCAGTGGACTGAAAAACGCACTGTGAAGCGAACAGCAGTCACTGCAGCACGAGTTCGACCCCTGCTGCCGGCCAGGGAGGGGACCCACATGGCGCGGCGGACCTCTCCTGCCTCACCCACTGCTCCCCTCAGCAGTGTGTTTCAGTCAGTCTGCCTGTTCTGCTCCCCACTCTGTCTCTGGTGAATCCTCTCACCGCCCTAAACTCTGGCCTGTACCCAGCTCTTGTATGTATAAATAAATCTTTTTTTAAAAAAAAGAATGAATGAACACTAACATGCCATTTGTTAATTTGCCCACAACATCCAAGTATAACAACTCCATGACAGCTGCATCCCCAGTGTCACCCAGGTGGCAGAGACAGCAGCGGGTGCCAGGAGGTCTAGAAGTGCAGATGTTTGCAGATGTTCCGATAAAGCCCACTGGCAGGGGTGTGGGTCGCCTTCCTTTGCGGGCCCCGACTGTGCTTGTGTAAATGCTGGCTCCTCCAGTCCGCTCTGTAGGGGCATCTCTCGCTGTTGAATAATTCTGCTTTGCATCATCAGGAGCGGCACGAGCAGGCTGCTTTGCGTTAGAAGTAAACGTAGGTGCGCACAGATGCACGTCCAGAGTGGTGTGTGCAGGTGGAGAAAAACGTGCTTTTAAGGGATCATCGCTCCTTTTCAAACACTCGCTGCTCTGTGTTTAAGGGTGAGGTGTCCGGTGGTGCACGGAGGGGTTGTCAGGCACAGTGTGCACTGAACAAGCAAAGCCAGAACCTCCTAAGGCTGGGGTGCACTTTATTCTTCCCTCCACATTGAAAATCATTCCTGTCGGCCTGTGCTCTCCAAGCTGCCTGGAAGAACTTTGGCATAGTTTTCCTAACCTTTCAAACAGTAAAAGCAAAATGCTTCTTTGATAAAAAAGCCGGAGGACTTTGGCACACAGCCATTAAGGATGCAGGCGACTCGGCTGTGATCTGACAGAATATTCCACAAAACACTGAAAACTTCTCTTTAAGGTCCCCAGAGTGGAGCGAGGCACTTTGCTTGTACTTAACATATATCAACTGTCACCCGGCGGCAGTCAGTGTTGACCCGAACACAATGGAACATCCAGATGGCCTAAACAAAGCGAACAAATGTTCACTGCTATTAAAAGCTGTTTACATCAACTTCCAGGATTTCATGTAGTGAAGTTTATATTGTGTCACTGCTGAGGTGCTTGACTCTGTGCGTGGCAACGACCGGCCTTTCTGAACCCCCGTGGCCTGTGCTCTGCACCCCATGAACTGGCTCCCCCATTCTGTTTTACTGATGCTCTAGGGCGGCCCAGGCCCCAGACCCCACAAACACAAAGCAGACCCTCTCCTCTGGGCGTGTGTCAGGGATGGATGGATGGATACCTGCTATCTGCCTCTGCAGACAGGCCTCTGAGCCCCACCGGCTCCTCGCTGGGAATGTTTACCAAGTGAACGCTTTTGTTTTCTTCCTCTAAGACGCTGCCATATCAGGTCCTGTCTTATAGGGGATTAATATACATGAGTCACAAACCCACATTTTTCTGCCTTCTTCCTTTGACCTCTTTATGGCATCTCCTTTCCCAGTGCCGGAAGCGCAGCCCTCATTGTTAAGGATTTGTTGTGTTGCCATGCAGCGTCATATTAAGATGGGGGGTATTCAGCTCACTTCATGTTAAAGAAGAATCTAGGAAAACTGTCCTTATATTCAGGTTTGGCAATCACTACTAATTTCTTTTGTTCTAACATACCTAAAACGCTGGTAAATACCACAGCATACTAGCTATTGATGTGCCCTAAAATTGAAAATAAAACAAGAATAGAAAAGACCCTCATCTATGAGCTCAAGAATTAATTTAAGTAGTGGTTTTCTATATAAGCCGATAGTTTTTGTCACTTGTGTCACTTCTAAGTTATACATTCAAGCTTTCTGATGTATTTTTAAACTTGAGTGAATTGGTAACGTTTAGAAAAATGTGATTTGTTGGCCTCTTTCCTCCAGAAATAACCTTTGTTTAAGTTTAAATCAAGGTGGTTCTGGAATGGGACTAGTCACGGTGCAGAGCCAAGTTTTACTGATGAGGTATGGTGCTCGAGGAGAGCCAGATGGGCGCTTCTGAAGCCCGCAGAAGGGGGTTCACTCTATTGGGGGGCACTCCGCGGTCTCCATAGCGTTCCTGGTAAACCAGAGCACATCTGGGGAGCAACAGTTTCTGATCTCTGATATTGTTACGGGGTACAGACCTTTACATCATCACTGGAAATTAAAAGTTTTAGCTCCCATGTTTAAATTTAAAGAAAAAGTTATTGTCCTTAGAAAAGTAACCTAGAACGGGATAGTTCCTCTCCGAGAGGAGATGAACATAAAAGAAATAGGAAGAGCCTCCCTAGAAGATTGTTTAGAGTAAAACTGATTAGTAGTTTTGTTACACGCTATGTCAAGAAAGCAGTGCGAAGCGAGGAAAACATCATATAATTTGGACTAGGGAGATGGTTTTATTGGTTGCTGGTATGTGTGGTATTTTCGTAGCTATCTCAGAGTGTTTGGATAGGAGTTTGAAAAATATGGATGGTACAGATGTGAAAATAAAATGTAGCAAAACAAGAGCTGCAGCGTTTGCCAAGGGTCAAGCTCTGTGCCCACTCTGAAGAGCCATTCCCAGTCCCGGGTCAGGCCAAATGCAAGCTGCGCATTTCCTGTTTATGCCTCTGCAGAGCTCCACATCCGGGAGCTGCCTTCAGCGGCAGGCAGGTTTTTCCGCACACCCCAGGAGATCTCTTCCTTAAAATGGCTCATTATTTATCATCTAAGTAAGCCATTGGAATTTTGTTAATTCCTGTTTTACTTAGCACATGCAAAATGCTATCATTATCTAGGAGAAGATAATGTTAACTTAGAGCTGCTACCCAGAGTACTAATTAAGTGACCTTTGCAAAACAAACCTGGCTAGGGGAGTCTGTGGAATAGGGGAGCTGGATGCCAGGGTTCCAGGCCCCGGGGCGCATATGGAGATTAACAGTGCTTAAAACCTGTCTGGTTATTTGAAGTTCTAGCACTTTATCTTACCAAATTGGTCAAAATTTGGAAGTCCCTTTGGCAAGTCTGGTTTGTGCTCTTTTAGCTTCCTCCTGCCTGCAGCATGCTGCCGGGATCCTTCATTTCTCTCTGGCTGCCCTTCCAGCACTGAGAAATGGTGGTAAACTAGATCAAGCTTGAGTCGGGGAGTGGGGGGGCGGTTCTTATGCTGTAAAGTAAGGTAAGATTCTAAGCTAAGGAAATAAAATCCTGGAACTTTAGGATTTGGTTGACTTAGTACGAGAGTATTTCTGGAGGCATGCAGACACTTTCCAGAACTGCTGTCAGCTCATGGGCTAAGAAATAGCTGTTCCTTTAAACCAGCTCTATCTTGATTCACTTGTATTTATTAGATGATGTAGTTTACATTTCTAAAAACAAATTCTGATTTCAGTATGGCCTGAATTTAGATTTATGAAAGCAGAAGTTACTTCTGCTTGTCTCTCCCCCTCCTGGATCATCTTGTGATCTCTTTTAATTCTACTCAATAAAAGGGATATCTTGTTTTCATTTTCTTATTATTCCTCCTAAAGCATACTACCTTTTAAAACGTTTTCAAATTTCATAAAATCATTTTTATGAATGTTATGTTCTCTTATAAATTTTATTGACGTTTTAAAAAGTCTCTTTTTTTGGGGGGGGGGGGCTCCCTGATGGCGCAGTGGGTTAAGAAACACACTATGAAGCAAACTGCAGCCACTGCAGCACGAGTTCGATCCCTGCTGCCAGCCAGGGAGGGGACCCACATGGTGCAGCAGACCTCTCCTGCCTTGCCCGCTGCTCCCTTCAGCAGTGTACTTCCGTTGATCTGCCTGTTCTGCTCCCTGCTCTCTGTGGTGAATCCTCTTATCCCCCGCACCTCTGGCCTGTACCCCAGTGCTTGTATGTATAAATAAATAAATCTTTTTTAAAAAAAATCTTTTTTTAACCAGAAAGTCTAAATGCACAGCTAGTGCCCAGCTTTCTCCTGCTTGCTGACTCTCGATAGCAGGAGATGGTTTCTGGGTAGCAAAAGTGACTTAAGTATTTAGCACATGAAAGTACAAAATGTGTAAAATAGATGCTGACAGACTGTTATTAAGAAAGGACAAAAGTGTCCATTCTGATTGAACCTCGTTCCTTATGAATGCCCTTGATTCTGTGATGGTTGCAATACTTATCTGTAATTTCTGTTTTAATTACTACACTAAGAAGAATAATTTTGCTTTGTCGTAATTGATGGACAAATCTGCCAACCCACTGCCCTCTGATTTATAAAAGACCTCATGATTACGGTTGAGAAGATTGGATTAGACCCACGTGAGGTCTCCTTATAACCTACCTGACATATAGGGTGAGAACAGGAAACGTGTAATAAAACGTCAAGGGACTGTATCCCTATATAACTTAAAAAATAAAACCCAAAGACTCTGACTTTTCAAAGAATTTATCTGATTAGAGCTGAAACACATCCAAGCTTAAGATTCTACGGAACTGCGAGGCTTGTAGCTGCAATATTGCTGCACTTCTCGTTGATTTCCCTGAGCCTTGGGGAGCCCCCTGATCAAAGTCTTGGGATCTTCTAGTTCTAACATTGCATGATTTGGTTACTTTCTTAAATTACTTCCCCCGCACCTTCTGATATACACAAAATCTTCCCAACTGTCCTAGGCTTCCCCATCAACAGCTTGGAGCTATTTATATTTAGAATACTGGACAATGTCACTTACCTGTACCCTTTTTAAAAAAAATCAATTAGTTTAATATTTCATTGTGGTAACATTAGGATTCTCCCCACCGGGTGTCACCCTGGCAGAGCATCCACCACCAAAGCCCATTGTGCCCCCTTCCCTCTTGGTTCCTGCCCCTTCCCCCCACCCTTCCCCTTTGAATTATGCCCTTTTTGTAATCGTAATGGAAATTTTCGTGAATTATGTTAGTGCTGTTATACATGGCTAACGGATCAAGAGGCAGTGAAAAGGCAGTGTCCACGTAGGCACGCCACAATCAGCCATATTTATAAACACAGCTTCATAAAAATAGGGCCTGATATTGTGTTGGCCATAGAATGACTAAACTAATCCTCTGAGAATCGTGCTCGTGCGCTGTGACGCCTCAGACACATGTTTTATCTATCGTCAAAAGAACATCCCACTTAAGGCTTTTCCCCATGGTAATCAAGGTCAAAGTCAGAAAAAAATTATATTCCCTTCAGAGGGTACATCAAGATGAACTGAATAGTTTTAGAGGACGAGCCTACTGGATCAGTTCCCTTCTATGATAATATCATTTTAACTGAATTTGACTTTCCCTCCTCACTGCCAAGATGTTTGTTAACTCTTTTCTTGAGAAAATCCCGGCTGCTGATAACTTTTGCATGGAGGCAGAAATGTGCTGTGTCTTCTATTACTATACTTTATTTTTATTCAACTGCTTGTTATAAAGATCTCCAAGAGTCATTTAGTTCAGTCCACACAGTGTCAACAGATTTTTAGTGATTCAGTAATGTGTTAGGAGCTGTAAAATAATTTTTAGTGTTCACAGCTCAATTCTTTTTTTTTTTTTTTAAAGATTTTATTTATTTATGCATACAAGCACTGGGGTACAGGCCAGAGGTGTGGGGGGGTGAGAGGATTCACCACAGAGAG
>JAGFMF010011641.1:456175-473413 GCA_019455555.1 Galemys pyrenaicus | reverse complement strand
CAGTGTACTTCCGTTGATCTGCCTGTTCTGCTCCCTGCTCTCTGTGGTGAATCCTCTCACCCCCCCCCACACCTCTGGCCTGTACCCCAGTGCTTGTGTACATAAATAAAGAAATCTTTAAAACAAAGGGGCATACACCAATGAGTGTGCTGGGTGTGGCTCCAGATGTTTTAACCTGCAGGTATTCCTGGGTTCCTCATCTTCCCAGTAGGAGGCTATGCACCTAGATGTTGTATTTCTGCCTTATAAGATCCAGGAAATGCCTATGGGTGCAAATATCTGAGCGTATTGATTGATTTATGACATCCTGATAAACCCCAAAGCCCTTTGGGTCCTCTAAGAACTCAATTCTTCTTGTTAGCTCTTTTATTTATTTTTTTAACCAAGACGCTCATCTTTGTGACTTTTAGAGGGGTTGGGATTTCTTCATGGCTACTTGGGCAGGTTCTTGGGTTGATACGTGCTCGGGTATGGTCAGAGATCCTTTTCCCAGGGAGTGCTCCCCTGCTACCCAGTCAGCAACTCAACCATCACCTGCATTGGACGAGTGTCACCCAAGGTACATTCCTACCTTTCAGAGTGTCATGTTCTGGTGCAGTCAGAGGCAACTCAGGTATGCAAAAAATACAAAGGGAATGTTACTCTCAGCAAGAAGTGCGCATCCTAGGGCTTCTCTTGCTCGTTTTCAAGCGTTTTTCTGAATTTTTAAATGATACTTTTGAGCTAGATTGAAGAATTTTTAAAATTTTTAACTTTAATTTTTTTAATTCACTCACTCATCAAGCATCTACTAAGCGCTGGTGAAGTTTTAGGCTCTGAGAATACAGCTGTGTATCCCAGGCACTGCCAAGGTCTCCACCCTGATTTCTCTTCTGTTCTAACAGCGATAGATGACAAAATACAGAAATGCAGAAATAAAACATCTGGTGTATAACATGAGCCAACCAGAGAACCTAACAGGCAAAATGGTATCAAGTGCTGTTGGCTCAGAATGAGGGGCTTGGGGAGGTCTCCTTGAGGAGGTGACCTCTAGGCTGAGCTATGAGTGACAAGCATTCTAGCCAAATGCACATCCGGAGGATGGAAATTGAAGCAGGAAGGAGCCAAGTGTATTCAAGAAAGAGAGAGGTCAGTGGGTTGGGACACGGTGGGTGAGAGGGGCAAAGTGTAATCACCACATAGCCTTTGTGGGGGCTAATACCCCAGCTCAGTGCAGAGTTTAGCTTTCCAGGTCACGTTCACGTGCTTATCCCACAAGGAAGCAGTGAGTACATCCACTGTGTGCCTGATGCCCTTCGGTGTCAGGAGTACAGTGACGGGGAAGATGGAGTCTGTGTCCTTGAGGAATCTCAGTCTCAGGAGGCATCTGGAAAGGGAACTGCAGGACCTCCCTAATGGCATAAAGGGTTGAGCACCACACTGTGGGGCTTCTGCAGCCACTGCACAACAGCGCGAGTTCCATCCCTGGCCAGGCAGGGGACACACATGGCGCAGCAGACCTCTCCTGCCTGGCCCGCTGCTCCCCTCAGCAGTGTATTTCAGTCCATCTGCCTGTTCTGCTCTCCGCTCTGTCTCTGGTGAATCCTCTCACTGCCCAACCCCTGTACCTCTGACCTGTACCTCAGCTCTTTTATGCATAAATAAATAAAAACATTTGAAAGAAAAGAAAGGGGAAATGCAGCGTGCTTGGTGGCGTGAGGGGCAGTGCTGTGGCTGTGGAAGATTGAGGAGGAACCTCTATGCCAGCAAAGGGCTAGGCCATGGCAGGGCTTCCTGAGTTAAGCAAAGCCTCATCTGAGACTTGAAGTCCTAGACGTAACTGACAGGCCAAGGATGGAGTGTTCCGGGTAGAGGGGCCCCGTCTGCAGGGGTCAGGAGGGAAAGGAGAACAGGCCTCGTTGGGAAGGAAAAAAAGGCAGTGTGTGTGGAGCAAACATGGGGAAGGGGAAGGTTGCAAGTGAGCCAAATAAACTTCATAAAGCCACACATTTAAAAATTTTAGAAACAGGGACCTCCATGTTGACGCAGCGGGTTGAACACCGCACTGTGAATTATTCACTGCACAGCAGCACAAGTTCGATCCCCGGTCAGGGAGTGACCCCTGTGGCACAGCAGACCTCTCCTGCCTCACCCGCTGCTTCCCTCAGCAGTGTATTTCACTTGAGCTGCCTGTTCTGCTCCCACTCTGTCTCTGGTGAATCCTCTCACCTCCCGTGACTCTGGCCTGTACCCCAGCTGTTGTATGCATAAGTAAATAAATCTTGAAAAAAAGAAAGCCTTTGAAAAAATAAAGATAAAAAAATAAAAATTTTAGAAACAATATAGTAAGATATGGTGAACAGTTAGAGAACACAAAGTGAAAAGTAACTATCTGTGGTTTGCAAAGCAAAACTTTTACTCAGGGGGAATGCATCTATCTAAATGTCCATTTTAGAAGTTCAGATTTCTTCCAGAATAGACCTCGAGGTTCAGAAAGGAAAAGTCTTCTTAAGTTTCTTGCTTGAAGCTGGCATCGCTTTGCAACACACCCCAGGTAAGCACGTGTCACTTGTTTTCAGTAACTGATACAAGTGCTTTTATAAACAAGTTATCTTGGTAACAAAGGATATAGCACCCGCAGGAAGGAAGGTCAAGAAGAGACTCGAGGAGTTGCTGGGGAAATGTATAATGCCGCACCACATTTTTTTCCTGGGGAGAAGTGCTTTGCCTCGGAGAGTGTCATGTGGCCGTCACTTTGTTCCATTCAATGTATGTGCCGATGCGGAGATTTCGGAAGTGCTGAGTTCCATTGTTTGTATCTGCCCCACACCATCGTTGGAAAGTGAAAAGGAAAGGGATCTGTTCATTGTATGTGGAGCAAAATGCTACATCCTGACCCTGACGGGAAACTCAGTTCTTGTGTTGTTCTTGTTAAGCGTTTGAGAGCATTTGAACGCTCCCAGGGAAGAAGCCACGGCATCTGTGTGGTCAGGGGAATTAGGCTCAGTGGAGCCGATTCCTTGTGTGGTCTTGCCAGGCTGACAAACCGCAGTATTTAGTCTTCTGTTAGTACGTGAAATAGCGAGTAGCCGGCAGATCCTTTTCTGAGATGTCTCCTAAGAATGTGTTTTACCAATCTGAAGGATGAATGATTTGTAAAGAATGTGCCTTTTCTTAGATTTTGAAAATTGAGTTGATTCTTCCCAAATGTGCTCTATGTGGTTCTGGGGGAAAGTCAAGCAACTTTATTGGATGAATGAACAACTTTTGTTTACTTGAAGCAATTGTTAATTTGTGTATATACAAAAAGACAGCTCTTTGGAGATGGTGGAGTGATAGCTGCTTGCTAATAAGGATTTTGCATAAACCATTTTTTTCAAAAATTTTTAAAGAATCCAGACAAAAATTACCAAGTACTTCATAGTTTTACATGTGTGTGTTTCAAACTATTTACAGTAAATAAATGCAGGTTGCATATATCTTTATATCTCTAACTATATCTTCTATCTTCCTAGATTTAAGTATATGTGAAAATAATACTGTCAACCGGTTCATCTTAGAACTTGAGGGAAAAAATGATTGTCGCCTAATAGTGAAAAGGGGGGCATGAAGAATTTTATTTTGCATCCTGATTCATGGAACTGTAGCAGCATTTAGGAATTAGGCAAATATATAGGATGGCACCATGGATATCGTCCATCTTTACAGAGGTTCGTATAGTACTACCTGTTCCCCAACTCTATGGACACCTGTACCTGAACAGCTGCTTTGGGAAAGGTGCTTTAAAAGAAGAAACTGGGGCAATTTCCATCTCTGCCCCAAAAGTCATGCTTCTCCCCTTGCCCACCCCTACCTAAAGTGGATTCATTTGTCCCAAAGGGCAATCTTTCTGAAGTCCCTGAAGTTGAAGTTACTGGGCATATCTTAGAAAGGGCAAATGAAAATCCAAAATAACAAATGATGAAAGCTAAGGGATAGTAAGGATCAGAGGGAAATCACAGGCTGGGGGAAGTCAGGAAGGCTTCCTGGAGGAGGTGGGATTTGGGCTTACATTTTAAAGGAACAGACTTTGGCTCATGCGCAGATGATGAGGTAAGGCGTGACCATTCTGGCAGACAGAAACTTATACACCCAGCCACAGAATGTAACAGAACTGATCCAAACATGCTCTAGGAGTCACAGGCAGTGCCTAGCACTTCATGAGCCTTGTTTGTAAAACCAGCAATTGGACTGCAACCTCTGAGCTGTAGCTCTGTGACTAATTAATTGTGGCTCATAAGCAACCAGGCTCCCTTTGTCTAGTTATCGTCAAATGACAAAAACATTTGGTACATTTTATCTGCAGCCTGGCCTTATCACAAATCTCACATTTCTGATTTGAGGATCTTTGTCATGCTTTCCTTTTCCGGTGTGAATCTTCTTGTCTCTTCTCCAAGCTTTTCCTTTATCTGCTGATTGAGACTAAACTGAACGTTTAGCACATGGCAGGAAGCGGTGGGTGCTGAATCATCATTTCTCGCCTAATCTGTTCTCTCGCAGCTGGGTCCTGAGCAGTCCTTCAGCCTAGTTGAAGAGAGAAAGAGGGAGGGAGAATTCAATTCCCTAGTCAGACACTCAAAATGAGGAAAGGCTTTCCTGCCCTGAGGTGAGCACAGAGGGATGGCCTGACAGCCTGGAGCCAGCGCTGGGACAAGGGGCGTCGCTGCCTAGAAGTCAAGATGGGGCAGCGTCATCTCCTGTGCTGCTGTGTCCCACAACGTGCCACACTCCGAGAGCGTGAAGTTAGATTGGAGAAATTTCAGAAAAGCACCTCCAGCTCTGCCTGCTGCTGTGTCACCCCTTTCTAAAAGACGCTGGTTCTGAAGGTCCAGCGAATTTTAATTGAACTCAAGGCTCTTACTGTGTGCACATCCGGGTCCTCTGAAGAAGGGCGGCTTTGGGGTCAGCGCTTTGGCCCTGGGGGTTTGTTCTCCCACCTGGTGTGTGTGTGAAAGCACATGCTAAGGGCGTGTTTGCTCTTCAGACCGTTCCCAAGAGGATGGAACTTGTGTTAGTTGAGATTTGCCATGGGGATCTGGGCAAAGAGATTTTCCTGTTATTATTAATGCAGGTATTGTTACAAGTGGTACACTTACACTATTCTCATTTCTCTGCCAGTTCTCACTATGCTAAAAATAGTGAAGGCCAAAGAGAGCCAGGAGGGAGATTTGAGATTTGAGATGTAGATTTAGACCACTCTAGCACATGGGAAGTCGCTCAGGGAGCCCTACACCTTAAACATCCTGATGTATGTTTGTTTCATGTTACATGATGCAAAATTGTCCATAAGTTCACCAAAAGACATTTCTGCCCAGAGTCGAGGATCCTCTGGAAAGTTGGGCAGAAAATACTTGAACTACTGGAAAAACAACTATTCTAGAAATGTGTGCCTGCACCATTCCACTAGAGATCCTTGGAAAACAAACAGAATCATGCATTCAGCAGTGATGTTATTATTATTTAAGATTTATTTATCTATGCATACAAGAACTGGAGCATAGGCCAGAGGTGTGGGGGGTGAGAGGATTCACCAGAGTCAGAATGAGGAACAAAACAGGTGATCTACTGAAATGCACTGCTGAGGGGAGCAGCCCAGAGACAGGAGAGGTCTGTTGGGCCATGTGGGTCCCCTCCCTGGCTGGGGATCGAACTCTGTGCTGCAGTGGCTGCGGATGCTTCAGAGTGCGGTGCTTAACCCCTTGCACCATCAGGGAGGTTCCGGTGATATCATTTTCTATGAGATTTGGATAAGGTGTTTTACAGTGACATCCAGAGCAACAATTCGGTCAACAGCGCAAGAAGACCACCGAGGAACCATCTCGATGCTTGTCACAGTACTTGCATCCACGTATTTCCTTTGAACACATATTTTATTGTGGAAACTTAAGAAATCGTATTTACTGAGAATAAGTTTAAAAAATACAAAACTTATCTTGATCTTTCTAGCTGTTGCTATGGTTTTGAGTAATACATCATTAAAGCCCTGGCAATCCAATGATGTATTAAAGTAATATATCATAACAATGCCATGGCTTTGATGATATATTAATGTAATACATCGTTAAGGCGCCATTGGCCTCATGATGTATTACTCAAAACACTACCAATTGGTTAGACCAACACACAGGGACCTGTGTGTTAGGGACAGGAGAATGGCAAATGATTCTGAATCTAAACACAATTGAACTTCTCAGAGATGTCTCACCCACAAAAGCAGTTCTGTGAGATTGGACTGGCTTCAAAGTGACTTGAGAGTGAGGGGAGTTAGGGGTCGAATCACAAGTGAAGGGCAACGAAGACATCTGCTCTGGCCGCTGGAAACCTGCGCGCTAGGCGGAGCCCTCAGCGAGCGCCAGGCCCCTAGAGCCCAGCAGCCAGCCACGCGCTTCCTCGTGCTGTCCTTGAATCCCCAGGAAATGCTCTAACATACCCCAAGCCTGATTTTAGAGATCAGGAACCTGAAGTTCACAGAAGTAAGTGAGGCGACCCAGCTCGTAAGGCTTGAGCCAGATTTGAACCTACGTCTAAGACGTCTGACTCTGGAGTTGGTCAAGTGGTTCATTCTGATTTTTCCCTCCATTGAGGAGAATTATTATTTTTTCGATCATTACAAGGGACGTTGAGAAACTGTCTTCCATCATCCCCCTCCATCCTTCTCCACCCTCCACCCTCCTGTCCGCGCGGTGTGGAGAAAAGGCATCGGAAAAGCAGGTCTGGAGAGCACAGCGCTGGGCGGTTGTCTCATTTCTCAGGGTCCTGCCAGTTGCCTAATTAGTGGCTGAGGGGGCAGCGACCCCGCCTGACTTGGCCTCAGCTTCTCTCATGGCTCCACACTTGGTCCCACCTCACGTCATCCTTCAGGAGGCGCCAGAGCCATCATTTTAGAATGCAGATCCTCCTTTGCCACCACTTAGCTCCCTTCAGAGACTTCCCGCCGCCCTTGGAATAAAACCTGAACTCATTACCTGACCCCCGAAGCCCTAGCTCTTGGGGGGCTACGCAGTCTCGGCCTCTCGAACAGCGCCGCGCTGGCTCAGGGCTTTCTGCCCAGCCGTGGTCGCGACCATCTTGGAATGTCTGCTTCCTTCCTGTCGCTAAGGCCTCCCCCTAGACGCGCTGTGGCCGGCTTACATCACCTGGCCGCTCCTCACCAACACAAATCCCTGCTGTTCACGTCACCCCCTATAGGAGGGTCTGTCCGTTTTTTGTTTCCCCCCTGAACCCCGCTGTGGAAAGCCTGGACCCCCCCGCCCTCGTGTTCTTGGCTGTTTCCTCAGGGCCTAGGACCTGGCACATGGAGGTGCTCGATAGTGGTGGTGAAAACACATGGCATGTGTTTATTGACTGACTGACGGATAGTGACGACAGTGGATGGGAAGATTCAAAGAAAAAAGTATTACAGAGCTTGAGAGTGATAGTACAGGGCCTCCCTGGTGGCGCAGGGGTTGAAGTCTCAGCGCTATCAAGCGGTCAGCAGCAGCCACTACAACAAGAGTTCGATCCCCAGGCAGAGAGCTGGCCCACAGGGCGCTGCAGACCTCTCCTGCCTTGCCCGCTGCTCCCCTCAGCAGTGCACTTCAGTGACTCTGCCTGTTCTGACCCCCACTTTTCTCTGGTGAATCCTCTCTACACACACACACCTCTCACCCCCTCCCACCTCTGGCCTGCACCCCAGTTCTTGTATGCATAAATAAATCTTTTAAAAAAAAAGAGTAACAGTACAACAAAATACAAAGCATAAAAGAGAGACCATATAACCATACATAAAGGGTATAAGAAAGCCAGTTCACATATCCAAATAAAATAAAAATAAACCCTCTGCAGGAATTAGGAGAGAGAGCTCTCTGGACTAAGATTTTGTGAGTGCTAAGGTTAATTTTCCATGAAGGCTTAAGGCTCTTTCTAGATCTGGTCCATTCCATGCCTCTGGGAGGCCATGTCACGTGGTCATACATGATTATATTTATGTTTGTACAGTCACATATTTCTGAAAAATTGGGAATATTAAGAAAATTTAACTGTAATTACTCCCATATTTCCTCTCAAGTTAGGTGATATTGAATGGACTGTGGACTTTTTTTTAATATTTCTTTCTATTTATTTATGCATATAAGAAATGGGGTATAGACCAGAGATGGGGAAGGGAGAGGTAGGAGAGGAATGAGTCACTGAAACAGAGCAGACCAGATATATCCACTGAAACACACTGCTGAGGGGAGCAGCCCGGAGACAGGAGAGGTCTGCTGCGCCCTGGGTTTCTGGCCGGGGGTTGAGCTCAGGCCACAGTGGCTGCAGCAGCTTGATAGTCCTGAGACTTTAACCCCTGCACCACCAGGATGTCCAGTGAGCCTTTATATTTTTATTTATTTATTTATTTTAAAAGATTTATTTATTTATGCACACAAGAGCTGGGGTACAGGCCAGAGGTGTGGGGGGTGAGAGAATCCACCAGACAGAGTGGGGAGCAGAACAGGCAGATCAACCGAAACACACTGCTGAGGGGAGCAGCGGGCGAGTCAGGAGAGGTCTGCTGCGCCATGTGGGTCCCCTCCCTGACCAGGGATTGAACTAGAGCTGCAGTGGCTGTGGAAGCCCCACAGTGCTGCACTCAACCCCTTGTGCCACAGGGGAGGCTTTACCTTTATCTATTTTTTTTTTCTTAAAAAAGATCTCTAGGGCCTCCCTAGTGGCGCAGTGGGTTAAGCAACGCACTATGAAGCAAACTGCAGCCACTGCAGCACTGCTGCCAGCCAGGGAGGGGACCCACATGGCGCAGCAGACCTCTCCTGCTTCGCCCGCTGCTCCCCTCAGCAGTGTGTTTCAGTCAGTCTGCCTGTTCTGCTCCCCACTCTGTCTGGTGGATTCTATCACCCCCACATCTCTGGCATGTGCCCTAGTGCTTGTGTGCATAAATAAATAAATCTTAAAAAAAAATCTCTATATAATTTTAGCTCCAGATACCCCCAAATCTAGATCCACCCTTGGGTGAAAATATGTTATGGAAAAGTTAAAATAGAAAAAAGGATTATGGTTATAAGTTGGGATCTTGATCAATCTGGATGGTAAAAGTTAATGTGAAGTAATTCTTTCATTTTGTCAAGGAAATGGTTTGTATCTTATGGTTTATTGTAATTGCTTCTTGTCAGAGTAGGGGAAAATGGGAATTTTCTAGAACTTTCTTCCCTTTTGCAATTCATCTGTTCTTTGTCTTTCTTTATTGGGGGTCTTATAATATATTGATGTTAATCTTGGATAAATTAACTCACATTAGGCTGTTATTGATTTAAAATGTTACCTTTCCCAGAGGCATTTGGGAAATAGAAACACTTAAGGGATGAGAGTAGAACAGGGGTAATTAGGGCAACAAGGTAGAAGATACTTTGCAGCAAGAAGCCTTTAAATAGCACTCAAATTATGGTAGGTTCTCTCTGAACTGAATTGGCCCTTAATTAATAAATTAACAAATTGAACCAATATGTATGTGTTGACTGTCACCCAAGAGCTAATTGTTGGGGACTCCAGGGAAACTCAAATCAGAAGTGATCTGTTCTCATGGAGGATGCAGCATAAATTACCACCCACCACTCCCCATAGACAAAGGACCAAGAGGTGTGTGGTGCGGATCCAGCACAGCTTAGCAGGAGAGCTAAGGATGTGATTTGCCAACAGCCCCAGCGGGGCACTTCGTGCAGGGCATGCACAATAGGGCTAGCTCTGCTCACGGCCACGGAAGACACAAAACCAAATAACTGCACACTCATCCGAGGGAGGGGAAGTCAGAGGCCCAACTAGCATGCAGCTGAGGACCTTGCCTGGACCAGGGTACTCATAAAGGGCCCCGGAGGGACTGCCCCTGGCACTGCGATTTGAAGAATGAGGAAGGGAGAGCCCAAGAGGAAAGCAGGATTTGGCATGGGGTAGAGGTGAGATCTGAGGAATGTACCACACAGAGGGAACAGCATGTGCAAAGGGCCAAAGGTGGAAAGAGGCATGATGAGCTTGGCAGACCTCGAGAAAACCTGTGTCAGTGGAAGGCACAGAGCATAAGCAGACAGCTGGGGCTGGGGTTGGGGCTGGAGGAGACGGCAGGGCCAAACCACACAGCCCTGCGCCATGCTCAAGACTTTGGGTTTCACCGTGGGAGCCAAGGAATATGTCTTGAAGTGTTTTAAAGCAATGGTGGCATAGCAAGATTTGAACATTAAGAAGACACTTCTGGCTTCTTTCTGAATATATGGGGGACAGAGATGAGAGGAGACTAGTCAGAAGCTCTTATAGTTTTGGCAGGAGATGACACTGGTCTGGACTCAGAAGTGACATGAACAAGTTTTTCATCTTCCTTTTGTGCATGTCACTATCCTTATGTGCATTCTGGACTCTTCCATACACCTAACAAGTCAAGTAGCTCTAAAATAGTGATTTCAATATTTTGGGGTTTTTTTTGGGCAGGCTTAATTTTTAAAATATTTTCTTCATAGTTTAGCTCCAAGTTCATGAAATTTATCTCACTATAAGAAATTATTTCCCCTCATCTTTTCACATACAATAGCTAACCTTTTAATCTGTTCTTACTATAGCTTGGTTTGTCACAGCAACTCTTTTATCATCATCACTATTATTTTTATTTATGTCAAGTAAAATTTTCCATGTTGACATGGAATTAGTTACATAGTGACACGTAACAAATTACCCCAAGACTTACCTGTTCAAAACAATCGTGAACAGTTATTACCTCATACAGTGTCTGTGGGCCAAGAAAGTGGGAGAAGCCGGGCTGACGGATCCTGGCTTAGGTTCTCCTCAGGAACTGGGGTCACAGTGTCTGTTGGGGCTGCAGTCAGTGGGAAGTCTGCCTGGGTCTGGGGCCTCCAAGGTGATTCACCTGCATGTCGGCAAGTCAGCCCGGGCTGTTGGTAGGAGGTCTCAGTTCCAGTCACAGGGACCCCCTAAGGAGCTGTGTGGGTGCCCTTGCCACAGGGCAGCTGGCTTCGTCAGGAAAGAGAAATTAGGCAACTTAAATAACTTCCTTTGATAATTATGTTTTTAGGAATCAAACTGCCATTTCCAAAATTGGTACCAAACGATTGTTTTATGTGTCGCTCTTTATCATTAGAGGAGATAGAAGAGTTTGACTTTACTATAAAGCCATGCAAGGTCACAACATCTTATAATGCCTCAAAAAACCTCTCTGGCTTTAATTAGTAATGCATATTAATCTCCTATAACTAAACAATGCACAAAATTCAAGTTTACTTTGACAAATGAAATGCATAACCATTATTCGTGCTATTAGGGGCCTATCTATGACTTCAGAGGTTGTGGGAGGGGAAGCCTTTCATGGTCCCTTAAGAGATAAAGCATAAACTCACAGAAAATATAAATGATAGCATCTGAAAAAAGCAAAAGAGGTGTAAATCATGTTTGATTGTTAGATGACATGAACAGATGACAGGTGCAAGGGTAATTTCGAGGAGGAAGGATTCCCGCGGGACAGAAGGCTGAGGGCCTCTGTCGGGTGACGGGGCTGGATCTGTGTCTCGAGCTGAAGAGGAGGAGGAAGCAGTCAACTCGGGATGTGACTCGTCCCGAGCTACTTCACATGTTTATATTTTAGCTAGTATCAGGCTGGTGAATGCAAAGTAATGCTGCGATACTGCCAGTCTAATAGTGTTGTAAATGAGAGTGGAGGAGGTTTTCCAGGAGGTGAGTAGCATGACATACAGGGAAGGAGGCAATTGTAAGCTGCTGTGCCTGGAGTGAGCAGTTTTGTGAGGAATAGGAGGAGTTCAGGCATGCATGGCTGAGGGGCTCCTGGGTATTTTTCTCCTGTGGGCAATGAAGAATCACTTAAATATCAGGAATATAAGGGCTTGCGCCCCACCCCCCACCACTCATCTCCTAAGCACATTGTTATCTTTTAAGGTAAATAACAATATTGAATCCAAATCCCAATAGGAAGGAGGAAAATAATATTATCAAGTACATATTTACAAAATAACATTATTAAATATTATCCTGTGTATTGAATAAGTGATTGTCCAGGTAGAAGTAGTACAGGGTGAAATATCAAATACAAAATAATATTATCAAATATTATCTTGTGTATTGAATGAGTGATTGTTCAATAGAGATGGTACAAGGTAGAATACAAATACAAAATAATATTCTCAAACATTATCCTGTGTATTGGATGAGTGACTGTCCAGGTAGAGGTGGTACAGGCTGGAAGAAAGAGCTGACACAGAGAACAAGAGCAGCATTTCAAGGGAGGGGCTGAGCAGGGGCTCCAGAAGAGCCCAGATGAGAAAAGCAGAACTTTGAGCTAATTAACATATTTTACAACCTGACAACAGGGTCGAGATGCAGTTGCCCAGCTCTTCCTTGCAGGCTGCGGAAACTGGCATTCCTTCACTCCCCTTGGGTTTTTCCCAGCTGCTGCTGAATTCCATGAGACTTCCACCCAGACCAGGGTTGGTCTCGCAAGAATGTCATGAGTCACAGGAATAGCCGAGCTCCTCTGCTGTGAACCATGCGAAGATTTCGTACACCGGTGGTATTTTTCCCTTTTGGATCTTCCAGTTCCCTCCTTTGTCACCTGCCTTTGAGTTTATTGAGTGCAAATGTCTAACACGAAAACATGAGGCTTGCAGCCTCTGTGGGCCCCAGGAGCCCTGCAAGCCGTGACAGCCAGACACAATGGGGGCACTGCAGTGAGCCGTAGCTGCTCGGGGTCACAGCCAGCCTGTCACTCAGCCCAGGGGGTGAGGGGCAGGTGGGCTGGAGCTTGGAACAACCGATGCTGCTTCACCATTCCCTGTGATCCATTCATACCCTTAGCAAGGTGCCTGGGGTGACTGTCACTTCCTGTTTCAGGTCTTGTCCTATAGTAGGTGTGGCAAGGGAGAGAGGTGTGGCCCCAAGCAGAACCCCCAAGTCTCCCAAGGTTTTTGACTAGTTGGAGGAGTTGGTCTGACGTACAACTGCAGAATGAGGACGTGAGCACGTGCAGGGGGCCTTCGAGCCAAGGCTGACCCTGATCTTGATGACGTCACATGGTAACCACTATGCCACGGAGCTCCTGGCAAGTAGCCCGGGCTTGCCGTGATACCTGAAAGGAGAGAAATGTGGGCATCTCCCAGAATGACCCTTTCTCCTGTCCCTGGGATGGCTGTGTTTGCTGAGGTGTTGTCAAGTCACATTTGGTAACGAACAGCGACTGCGCTAACTCAGAGGCAGTGGGAACAGTGTACACCTAGTGTAGCATTCCCATTTCACCTACAGTGACTCCTGGTCATGAGAATCTAGTTAGGGGGTCCTGACTCTTGCAATGAGATCAGACCTTGTATGTCTGGCCCCTTAGTCATCCTATCTCACTGATGTTGAATAGCTACTAGAATTAAGAAAAACATGGAACCTTGAGAGAACAGGTCATTTTTAGCTGATTTGATTTCTGAAGCCCCTTATACTGCTAAAAACATTTAAGAATTCATTAAGAAACTGTAAAAGAAAAAAAAGAATAAGAGAAAAAATGAATGGACCTGATCACTTAAAAATTTCTTCTAGGGGCCTCTCTGGTGGCGCAGTGGGTTCATCCACAGCATACCAGCGTGAGTTCGATCCCCGGCCAGGGAAGGGGCCCACATGGTGCAGCAGACCTCTCCTGTCTTGCCCGCTGCTCCCCTCAGCAGTGTGTTTCAGTTGATCTGCCTGTACTGTTCCCCACTCTGTCTCTGGTGAATCCTCTCATCCCCCACACCTCTGGCCTGTACCCCAGCACTTGGATACATAAGTAAATAAGATTAAAAAAAAAGATAAGAAAATTTCTTCTGTACTTAGCAGACACACCCTAGTAGAATAATTCACACATGCAAACACATCAAGTGTTAGAGTAACATGTTTCCATGACGCTTTATGTGGCTGTGCTACTGAGGGCAGAGCTTGATGGGTTCGCAAAAACTGCTCTGTAGTGACAGGTGAGGGCTTAGGAATCTATGGTTTTAAGTGTCTGTCATCAAGTCTTAACCCCTGAAAAGACCCATGCTGTAAAGAAATGGTGGTGGGAAATGGGGACCACAATTGATGTCAAATATACATAGAGGGGAAAAATAAACTAAATATAAAATCTGGGGAAAAAAATAAAACCACGAAAAAAATTGTAAGAAAATACCTTCAACAAATAAAATACATTTGACCAAACTAAAAAAAAAAATGGACACAAAAACCTATCCCACTGCTGCGACCTTGAAATTTTCAGTGATTCCCCATGTAATCAGTATTCACTGAGCTTCTGCTCCTCGCTAGGACAGTGGTGGGAGGCTAAGGAAATCACAGGCAGGAGATGACAAAAAATATTTGTAAGCGCTGCGCAGGGCAAAGGCTTGGAAAGGCAGTTTGGGCACTGCCAGCTGCTGAAGTGTGCCCTGAGGGGCTCATATTCAATTCTTGTTTGAAACTGTTAGACGTCTAACTCAAACCAGTTCATGGAAGAATGAGAGTGTTTGAGCTCAGGCAACTGGAAAGGCTGAGCTACCTAAAGTTTTCATCTTTGCTAATCTGACAAATTATTTTATTTTAATGCATTTAAAAATAAGAACTGAATTTGAACTTTGTTCAATGCATTTAACCACATTTTATTGCTGTGAACTTAAAAATCTGTTCTATAGAGCCACATTAAAATATTAATGGTTGGACTTATTCATATTGTATTTTCCTTCTGAGAGTTCATTCGACTCTTGTCCTATAATATAGTGCATTTAGACTTACCATTCACTGAATCCCAGGATGTTAGGATGGAGAAACTCTTCATCATTCCAGCATACATTCTTTTTTATTTTATTTTTATATGATTTTTTTTCTTAAGATTTATTTATTTATACATACAAGAGTTGGGGCACAGGCCAGAGTTGCAGGAGGTGAGAGGATTCACCAGAGACAGAGCGGGGAGCAGAACAGGAAGACAGACTGAAACACACTGCTGAGGGGAGCTGCGGGCGAGGCAGGAGAGGTTTGCTGCGCCATCTGCGTCCCCTCCCTGGTCGGAGGCAGGGATCGAACTCGTGCTGCAGTGGCTGCGGTTTGCTGCATAGTTTGTTGCTTAACCCACTGCACCACCAGAGAGGCCCCACCATACATTCTTATTTGTAAGTGTGGAAACAGTGGTCCAGGGACGCAAACTGTCCAAAATGAGGGGCTGGGTCAAAACTAGAATACATGTTACCTAACGTGCTAAAGTCTTTTATTCTACTGTTTGCTAGCCTGAGAGGTGTGTCCTGGACATTTAAACAACTCATTTTAATCTATTAACATCCTAAAGAGCTTTTCTTATGACTGTAACCATGACACGGTGAACAGCCTTCTCCATTTGATGGTTCACTTAATAGTGTATTTTATCACAGCTCAGCAATCTGGAGACTGGCTATCTGCACTGTGTGTTAAACATTAAGTGCAGCAGTAAACTTTCTGTGTGTCAGTGGTTAGCTCTGGGAATAGGAGTACCTAATGCTCACTCAACATCAACTCAAGACAAATCAAATGAGAAAAATCAATAGCCTCTGTGCTGCCATTACTGACAGTTCTCTTAGATTACTTGATGTTATAAAATAGTTATGGGGAGAAATTCCCAAACCCCACCTTTTATCTTTGTCAGACTATCCTAAATTTCTCATTCAGTGATGCTCATTTAATTTCAGTCTTGAACTTAGAATTTTATCTTTCTTACACTCATTTTGGGACTCTTAAAACTTTCTAAAATTTAAGCTTATCTCTAGAAGAATTTGAAGTTGAGGATTCGTCTACACAGAATTTAATCCAGGGAACCCTAGGTACCTAGATTCCAGCCCACACTGTTTCCATTGCTGTCTATCACCTAGTTTTTTCCCCCAATAAAAAGTGATATGTTTTGTCATTCCTATAATTTAGATACATTTTTTAAAGATTTATTTATTTATGCATACAAGAACTGGTGCACAGGCCAGAGGTGTAGGGGGGTGAGAGGATTCACCAGAGACAGAGTGGGGAGAAGAACAGGCAGATTGAAACACACTGCTGAGGGGAGCAGCGGGGTGAGGCAGGAGAGGTCTGCTGCACCCTGTGGGTCCCCTCCCTGGCTGGGGCTCGAACTAGTGCTGCAGTGACTGCCAGTACCTTCATAGTGTGGTGGGTAACTCCTTGCACCACCATGGAGGTTCCCTTAGATACATTTAAACTAAGTTTAAAAAAATAAAGAACATGTAGGCTATCGTCTACAAAGTTATTGATATAATTTTCCAACTGATAGGGAAGATACAGGCTTTGAAGGAAAGAACTGAATAAAGCAAAATTAACATCAGAGAAAAGGCAGGAACTCCTATTCTCATATCTGATAAATTATACTGGCCACAAAAGGTAATCAGTAACAAAGATGGGCCCTATATACTGATCAAGGAGATAATTCATCAAGGAGATATAACTGTCATCAATATTTACACACCCACACCCAACACAGGTGCACCCAAATATATACAACTATTGACAGACCTAAAGCAACACTTTTATAGCAACACAACAATAATAGGGGATTTCAACACATCACTTACATCAGTGGATAGATCATCCAGACAGAAAGTAAACAAGGATATAATAACCTTAATTGAAGTAATGAATCAGAGAGACTGCATAGACATTTACAAAGCCTCCTATCTCCAAATAAATGAATACACATTCTTCTCAAGTGCATATGTAACATTGTTAAGGGTAGATCAAATCCAGAGACAGAAGACATGTCTCAAAAATATACGAAAATAAACGTATTAAGCATCTTTTCTGATTACAATGCTCTAAAGCTAAAAACCAAGTGTGAAAATAAATTTTAAAAAGCCCACAAATATGTAAAGACTAAACAATGCATTTGGATAACCTCTGGGTCAAAGAAGAAATCAGAGGAGAAACAAAACATTATCTGGAGACTGACAAAAATGAAAAGATAAGCAACTAGATCCTAATGGATACACAACAAGTGACATTAAGAGGAAAGTACATAGCAATATAGACCAACATCAATAATGAAGAAAAATCTCAAATAAACAATCTAACATTATGGCTAAAGGAAATAGAAAAAGAAGAACACATAAAACCAAGTAAAAGGGGCCTCCCTGGTGGCGCAGTGGGTTAAGCAACACACTATGAAGCAAACCGCAGCCGCTGCAGCATGAGTTCGATCCCTGCCGCCGGCCAGGGAGGGGA
>JAGFMF010011641.1:443346-453981 GCA_019455555.1 Galemys pyrenaicus | reverse complement strand
AGCAGCGGGCACAGCAGGAGAGGTCTGCCGCGCCATGTGGGTCCCCTCCCTGGCCGGCAGCAGGGATCGAACTCGTGCTGCGGTGGCTGCGGTTTGCCTTATAGTGTGTTGCTTAACCCACTGCGCCACCGGGGAGGCCCGGGAAAAGGTTTTTGCACATTATATGTTCAAACTCTTACTAACAACAAAAAAACAAATGGCCCAAGCAAAAAAATAGGCAAGAAACCTAAATAGACAATTCTCTGAAGAAGAAATTCATGGCCTACAGGCACATGAATAAATGCTCAGTGTCTTTATAAAGGAGATGCAAATCAAAACCATAATGAAGGCCTCCCTGGTGGCGCAGTGGGTTAAGTAACACACTATGAAGCAAACCGCAGCCACTGCAGCACGAGTTCGATATCTGCTGCCGCCAGGGAGGGGACCCACATAGCGCAGCAGACCTCTCCTGCCTTGCCCTCTGCTCCCCTCAGCAGTGTGTTTCAGTCAATCTGCCTGTCCTGCTCCCCACTCCGTCTCTGGTGAATTCTCTCACCTCCCTGGACTCTGACCTGTACCCCAGCTCTTATATGCATAAATAAATAAATATTTTTAAAAAAAAAACCATAATGAGTTAGCACCTCACTCCTGTGACAGTAGCCTATGTTAAAATGACTAAAAACAGTAGGTGCTGGTGAAGATGTGGAGAAAAAAGAACCCTTATACACTATTACTGGAAGTGTAATTTGGTGCAGCCTCTATAGAGACGGTAAGGAGTCTTAAAAAACAAAAAGAAGAATGGAAATACATGATTCAGCAATACCATTGCTAGGTATTTATCCAAAGAACATGGAAAATCTAATAGGAAAAGATTGTCCACGGGGCCTCCCTGGTGGCGCAGGGATTAAGCACCACACTATGAAGCATCCACAGCCACAGTAGTGGAGTTCGATCCCCGGTCAGGGAGGGAACCCACCTGGCATAGCAGACCTCTCCTGCCTCGCCCACTGCTCCCCTCAGTCAGTCTTCCTGTTCTGCCCCCCACTCTGTCTCTGGTGAATCCTTTCACCCACCCCACACCTCTGACCTGTACTTATATGCACAAATAAATAAATCTTTAAAAAAAAGAGAAAAGATTATTCACTGCTTTGTTCATAGAGCATTATCCACAGTAGCCAAGTCATGAACCAACCAAGTGCTCATTGAAAGATGATTGGCTAAAGAAATTGTGTCATATATAATCAATGGAACACTGTTCAGCTATTTAAAAAGATGAAATAGTGCCTTTGGAACAAAATGGATGGACCTTAAGGTGATGACGCTAAATGAAATGCCAGGAAGGGAAAGAGAGTTACCAGATGGTTACATTCATTTGCAGAAAAATAAATAACCAAAGAAAACAAACTGGCAAAGCACAGAAAAATCATTTGTAGACCCCAAGAAAAATATGGTGGTTACCAGAAGAGATAGGGGAAGGGGGAAGTGGGGTGCAGGAAGGAAGAGGATAGGATGTTGGCACTGGAGCTTTGAGAGGGGAAGTGAACCAGAAAATATGGAGGGGTGAAGCTCACTGCCCAAATCTGTATGGTTACATGAATGGTGAGCAAATCAATAAAATTTGGGTGAAAAATCTTATCTCCCTCATTTGGGGTAGGAGATTCTATTTGAGAATATTCTAGTCAATTCTGTATTAATAAAAATGAAATTTTCTTTATAATTACTATATTTATTATTTACTATCAAGCTACATGTTACCAAATCATGCAAATTAGGAAGCAAAATTTAAAAAAAAAGCAAATTTCAAATATAGAAAAAAACATAGGTTACGTGTGTATTTTAAATATGGTCGTTAATAGAAAATGCTTCATTCAGTACGTGATCTCATTATTTTTCTTTTTCAGCAATTGTGAGCAACTCAATTGCAGTTCAGCTAGGGTTTTGTTCTGAGGGACCTAAGTGCACTATTTCTGTTTTCCGAGAGTTGTTTTTTTTCCCTCCTTTTTCATTTCCAGGTTATGTTCAGTTAATTATTGGAATGCTGAACATTCTGTCCTAATACTTGAAAGTTCTTGAATTTGGTGTAGGCAAAGGAAAGCATAATGGATACAAGGGATGTTCTCTCGGCCCTATTTTATTGCCCTTCTCTCCAAGTACATTCATAAGAAATGTGCTTAAATAAATTGAATTGTACCTATGGTTTTAGCTAAATGCAATTTGGAACTAGCTTATTACATACTAATAAAAAAGCTCTTGCTTTCAGAAGTTAACTTTTTGTGAAAGTAATAGCAAATATGGGATATTTAAAATACATATTCAAGAGAACTGATCTCTAATGAGAAAGCTAAGGCTGACATGGGTAAAACAAGGGTACGAGCCACTGTTCTAGGTTCCTTCAGGAGAGAGCAGCAAAGACTGGGGAGCTGACCTAGGGACTGTGAAAATGAAGATTGTTTCCACCTAAGAGAACACTTCAGAAAAGGTCGTAGGAATGTTCCTCTTAGTTGCCCCTCTGCAAAAGACAAGCAACCAAAGGAAAAAGCCACAAAACCACCCAGTGGCCAGATTTATGGAGATGCTGAAAACTGAAATCTACCACTGGCTGAGGACATTGGGTACACTCCACAAACTAAGGGCGCCGAATACCGAGTTGTGAATAGAGGGAAAGGCAGAAGGAATTGCAGTCAGATGAATGAAGGCAAAAGAGGTGTTTGGTAGGCACACCCAGGGAGCCTCAGAACAGGAAAACGTGTGCTGTTCTCATTTTACAAGTCTTTTTTTTTTTTTTTTTTGAGGGAGAGATACAGTACAAGATTGCTATTATTTAACTAGAAGTAGTATACATACTGGAAGTTGTAAAATGACTTTTGAACAACTATTAATTATTTAAAAAGTAACCACTGGGGCCTCCCTGGTGGTGCAGGGGTTAAAGCCACAGCGTTATCACGTGATCCAAGTCACTGCAGCATGAGTTTGATCCCCTGTCAGGGAGCTGACCCACAGGGCACAGCAGACCTCTCCTGTCTCACCCGCTGCTCCCCTCGGCAGTGTGTTTCAGTAGATCTGCTATTTTGCTCCCCACTCTGTCTCTGGTGAATCTTCTCACCCACCCCCACACCTCTGGCCTATACCCCAGCTCTTGTATGTATAAATAACTAAATAAATAAATGTTTTTTTTAAAAGTAACCATTGTATAATGAAATATTACTCAGCAATCAAAAAAGACAACCATATGCCATTTGCGGCAACACGGATGGAGCTGGAAGGGATTAAACTAGCTGAAATAAGTCAAAAGGGAAAAGGTAAGTATCAGATGGCCATACCGATATGTGGAGTATGGGGAAATAGAACAAAAGGTCAAGAAAGAGACAAAACTTGCAGCTGATCTTCGATCCAAGGCATTCAGGAGTGGAGGGGGGCAGGAGGGAGGTCAACACGGGGGAAAAAAGAACACAAGGGGATTTGGGATGGTTCATGAGCAGTCTGGTGGCTGGAGAGCTATGGTGACTATAGCTGAGGGGAGGAACCAGTTACTGTACAAAAATGAACAATGATATAAGAAAAGAAAATATTAATTTTTCTTTCAGAAAGCAACCATTGTAAAAGCAATGGCCGGTGTGCTATGAATGTGGTAGGTGGTGATACTGAGGACCCTAGCAGGCTGACGAGTGGACACTGGACTGATGACCTCTGTGGGCAAGCTGTGGGCTGATGGGGACAGCCAGGGGTGCACCAAAAATAAGGGATTTTGCATTGTGTCTTATTGATTTCTTCACCTTGTGACTCTGTGCATGTGTGTAAAGCTACAGTGGGAGGTGAAGGAAGGAAATTTAAGTCACACCTTTCATCCCTGAGAAAAGTTTAGCAAAGGGCACCTATGCAGAGAACATTAAAGGATGGATAAGCTTCATTTTTTCCATTTAAGTGGTAATTGTTTAAAGCAATATTGTTTCTTATAGAAATAATCCATGTTCTCTGCAGAAAAGTTGAAGAATGCAACAATACAAAAACCACCCAGAACTGTGTCACCAAGAGAAATTTGCTTTAACAACTGGTGTATATCTTTTAAAATCTAATTTCCATTTTCTAGAAAGATCGATGAGTTGCTAGATGGAGAGAAAGAATAACAAGCATGAATACACACGTGTGCTAATTTATTCTTCTTGTTTTGTTCATTTATTTGTTTTTAATCAATGTTCCATTATGGAAGTAGATCACAGATTTGACATGTGGAGAATGCAGGGATGTTTATGGCAGAGCAATATATTTTTAAAAGATTTATTTATTTATGCATATAAGAACTGAGGTACATGCCAGCGGTTCAGGGGGTGGGGGAGTAAGAGAATTCACCAGAGACAGAGTGGGGAGCAGAACAGGCAGATCAACTGAAGTACACTGCTGAGGGGAGCAGCGGGTGAGGCAGGAGAGGTCTGCTGCACCATGTGGGTCAGCTCCCTGACCAGGGATCGAACTCTGTGCTGCAGTAGCTGCAGATTCTTCATATGCTGCAACTTAACCCCTGCACCACCAGGGAGGCCCCAGCAAAGCAATAATCTAGTAGGATTATGTATGCAGAAAGCATTGTAGGGGTCAGTGTAGTTCTGTAGTAAGAACTCAAGAGTGGTTATGCAATTTGGGCAGGCATTTAGTGTGAGAAGTTTGGAGCAGATTTGTTGGATATTAAACTCTCAGGCTGCAGAGTCTAGAATTTATTTGGCAGAAAAAGTGAAACCAGTACATTATTTTTGAACTTTGTGAAGCTCTGCTTTAGAAAGGTTAATTTGGGGATAAACTGGATGGAAAGGAATATGAGCAGATGAGAGGTCTAAAGGCTCGCTAGAGGCCTACACTCCAGGTAAGAGGAATCAGAACTAAAACCCAGGTGGGGACAGTAGGGAGACAGAAGAGCCACAGAAGAGGAAAAATTACTCAGTTGATTTAGTAACTGACTCGTGTACATGGCAGGGAAGGGGAAATCACAGATGTAAGAGGCTATAAGTGGGGGGCTGGCAGTAGTCAATAGGAGGTTGGGTCAAGTGTTGACCCCAGAGTAAGATGATTAGATGTCGACTAATCATCTAATCGGAGGTGAGTGAGACATCAAGGTAAAGGTGTTGGTCAGGTGTGGGATCATACTCCCCCAGGTATTCAGATAAAACTTTTCAAGATGTCTAAAACAGGCCTTTTCCAACACATGTCAGCTTGGTAGGAACTAAAGTCAATCAAGGACCCTTGGGCCTCACTAGAAAGGTCATTGTAAAAAGGAATGTAGATTAGCTAGGTTTAGGGACATCTCCAGAAATAACCTTTTTATTGGTAAAACCTATCTTAAAAAAGAGCAAGCATCTAGAAGAAGGCTTTGTCCTAGGAAGTCATGCTGTCCTCTCTCTTTGACACTCCAGGCCCCATAGCGCAGGATATAAAACCCCAGTTTGTCCCACTGACTTTAGAATTTACAATTACATAAGTCCTCCATGCATATGTTATTAAATTTGTTTTTTTTTCTTCTACTAATCTGTCTGATATTAATTTGTTTGTCCAGCCTCAGAAAACCCGGAGGGGTGAGTTAATTTTTCCCTGTGCCCTGACACAAGCAATCACAAATATGAATGTGTGGTAAATTGTGTCTGTCTCTTAGTGACCCATGAGAAGCATCTCAGTGCCAGAGAGAGCGAAGTGTTACAATCTTTAGTCTCTGTCTTCCATTTTTGTTGAACTTTCTAAGAGGCCGTCTCTTGCGTGTGTCAGAGTTGTGACCTGGTGGCCGGCGCTCATGTTTGGCTATCGGCCAAACCATGGTTTCAACCATAATTTCATTGCTCCTTTTCTTGGAATGAGTTGATTAGTTTTGCTTTTGAAAATAGTGGAGTGGCTGTATCCCAATTGTCTCTTGAAATGAAAAGGAAATGGCATCTTTTGAACAAAAAGGATAAAAGAAGAGTCTCTTTGAGCCAGATGGTTCACATTCTGGAATGACCATGTCTATCTTTGGCTCTTCCTGTTGCAACATGCCTCGACAAACTTTTTGTTTATGAGAATCTTATCCTAAGTCATTAAGATTGTATACCATGAATCCAATGCTCAGGGAACCATTCTGAGATGGAGACTACATTGGAATCAACTAAGAAGATTGCATTAACTCTTTTTTAAGGCCTTAGAACTGGAGTTACCAGATGATGGATATGAAGGGGTAAAGGTCTGAGAGTGGCAATGAGAAGCAGAAGGATATCAATAACTTCCTCCCAACACTGAAGCACACACACACCACACAAATCATACCACACATACCACACACAAACCACACACAAACACATACCATACTATACCACACTCACCACACACACAAACCACACACACCACACACACCCACATACATGCCCCCCCACCCCCATATCTAATTCATGCAATAGTGGGGGCTGGCAAACCAGACATTTGTAGGGCAGACCAGGAAACTCAGGCAAGAGTTGATACTAGTCTCACGGGAGAATTTCTTCTTTTTCTGGAAAACATCAGGTTTTGCTCAGAGGTTTGTTAATTGATTGGATGCATCAATTGATTTTTGCTGATAATTATTTATTTAAAGTCAATATTAACCACAGGTACAAAGTAACACCTAGATCAATGTTTCATTAACTATGTGCTACAGCCCAGCCAAGTTGATGCATCAAAACAAATTTCTCAGGGCCTGGAGCCCACGAAGTGCTAGGTGGGAGGGGTTGTTCCAGTAGGCCCATTGGAAGAATTTGTGAACTCAATGGAAGCTGCGGGCAGCAATGAAAAAGGCGCCAACAGAGCCTCCTATGGGTGTGGAGGAACAAATGCAGACCAGGATTGCCTCTTCATTCTCACACTCACAGGTGAGCCTTAGTCCAGCCTGCCTGCTCTCAAATCCAGTCTGTCTTCAGGAGAAACTTTTGAATACCAGAGGGTAGAACAGATTGGAAATGGAAGTGACATGATAGCTGTGCCATGCCAGCCCCCCAAACTCCCACTGTCCCTAGTCATTTCCATTGGCTATGTAATTAGAATTCAGTGATAATTCTTTTCTCACACTGATGGTTGTTTTATAGTGGCTTTCTGAATTGTTTACTAATAATTGCCAACTTTGCTGTGATTCAGAAAGGAAATGAGTTTCAGGAGCGTGGAAGCCAATCAGCCTCAGCAGGAACTGCCACCTGTGGGAAAACAGAAGTAAAATTTGCCAATATTTTCGGCTGTGTGAATATATTTATACTCTGAAAGCACAAATTTGCTTAGAAGAAGTGAGTGCAGATTTGCTCTGTGATTTCTCAAGAATTTAATGTCACACAGAGGCATGAATAGGAAACAAGAAAATATATTGCCACCGTGTGATTTGGAACATATTTTCTGTCTTTGGACCTCAGTTTTCTTCTTTGAAAAATGGGAGAATATATCTTGCCTGGATTATTTCAGAATGTTATGAGGAGCAGATAAAAGTTCAGTAGGCAAGGTTAAGATACCAGGCAAATGTAAGATGTTGTTTTTATGAGTCTTACTACTTTTCTTATTTACAGAGAATCCAAGTGCAGCTTGAAATTTTAAGGTGACCCCAGCATAGGAAAAAACAATATATTTTGGGCAAAGCTTGGGTCTTTTCATATCAAAATTTGCTTATCATAGATTTGCTTGTGTCTGATTTTTAATCAGTGTGATGTTTTGTAACAGGGTCGTCCCAGGAAAAGGGGAAGTTTCAAAATCCTGGTTCCATCCTAAGTGGGTGGAGCTGAGGAGGAAAAGAAGATTTTTGCAGAGAAGAGAGAAGGAAGAAAGGAAGGAAGATGGAGAACAGCAAGGAGACCTGGAGGAGGCATGTGGAGCAGAAGGACATGTGAAAAAACTGCGCTTGCTTTTTGGTCTTGGACTGGTTGGAACAGATGTGGGTGAGAGACCCGTGGGGAGGTTAGCAATGGCAGCTTTCATCTTGATTTTGATTTTGCTCTTTTCCTCCCAGATTTGTCTGACTCTTTCTATGGGTCGCTACTAAAAGATCCTTTGGACGTGTGGCAGGCTTTTGGGCCTTGCTTTGGGCCATCCTATTTGGCTAACTTTTACCCTCAAGGAAATGGGTAACTTTGAATGCTTAACTTAGTCACTGTGTTCTTTGTCTTTTCTGTATTGTACCCTAATTGTATTAAAGTTCCTTCCCATTAAAGGCCTTATATGTTGTCTTAATGCAGCAGATGGCAAAACCCATTCAGAGAGGACAGGCTTGGGGATTCTGGGGTGCTCCTCTCCTGGGGTGCTCCTCTCCCTGCCCCATAACAGTTTATTTAGACTTTCTCTCCCTGTCTGATTCTCATCTTGTTGGATGGAAGCCCAGGGTGGCCAGAATTTTTTTTCTAAGCTTAAACCATTATATTATTTCTCTGTTAACAATATATGCCTAATGCAAAAAGTTTGGAAAATTTAGAAAAAGATAAAAAAATAAATTCACCTATAATCTGGCAATTCAGAGAAAATTGCTGTTAAAACTTTTGTGTATGAACTCGCATAATTTTCTGTGAACATTTATACATACAGATAAGTTTAAAGACAATGAAACATGTAGGTATAAATACACACACTTGCTTATATATAGGCACATACTAATTTGTTTACTTTTTTCTCTCAAGTTATTGTAAATATATTTCTGCTTTTTGACATGAGGGCCAGCAGTAAGTAGTTCCTCTTTGGGCCTCTGGGCCTCCCTGCCTCTAGGTTGTTCCTCTCCGCTGCAGACAAACCATACAGCCTGGGGTTTTGACCATTGCCTGCTGGCTCACTTTATTCTTTCCTCTGTTTACAAGGAAGAACTTGTTTTTCTTTTCACTTCCTGTTTGGTAGTCAGATTTTGGTCTTGGAAATCAGAATTATTTACCCTCATAAAAATGCATTACACTGAAAATGCACAGGAATTCAGGTTACAGTGTGAAGTTCACGTGGCTTCTTCAATTCCAGTGGCTGAACTTGCTGGGGCTCTTTAGCTGTAACAGCAAACCCCAGGTCTTACTCGTGAGCTTCTTCAATTCCAGTGGCTGAACTTGCTGGGGCTCTTTAGCTGTAACAGCAAACCCCAGGTCTTACTCGTGAGCACCTGCCCCCAGGCCTTGTGGCTACACAGCTGTAGGAGAGAGGCAGGCAAAGTTTACTAGTTTAATCTGGGACTACATCAGATTAAAGAGCTTCTGTACCCAAAACAAAGAGACACCCCACTGATTGGGAAAATTTTTTTTCACTTCATACAACTGATAAGGGACTGATCACAAAGATCTACAAAGAACTCACAGTACTCAACAAAAACAAAGGAAACAATCCAGTCCAAAAAATGGGCAGAAGAACTTAAAAAGCACTTCTCCAAAGAGGAAATGCAAATGGCCAACAGGCATATGAAAAAATGTTCAACATTCCTCATAATCAGGGAAATGCAAATAAAAACCACAATGAGATAGCACCTGACCAGTAAGAATGGCACATATAAAAAAAAAAAAAACTAGCAACTACACATGTTGGCGAGGATGTGGTAAAAAAGGAACTCTCCTACACTGCTGGTGGGAATGCAAACTGGTCCAACCTCTATGGAAAGCTGTGTGGAGGTTCCTCAGTCTCCTAAAAATGGAGCTACCATATGACCCAGCAATCCCAATCCTAGGAATCTACCTGAAGAACACAAAAACATCAGTTCAAAAGAATACATGCACCCCCATGTTTATCGCAGCACTGTTTATAATAGGTAAGACTTGGAATCAACCCAAATGCCCAAAAATAGACGCTAGATAAAGAAGATGTGGTATATACACCCAATGGAATAGTATTCAGCAATTAAAATAGGTAAACTAGAGCCTGAAAGGTCGCCAAGAACCACGTCCTCATCTCAGGAAAGAGGCGTTTTATTAAGGGCCAGTTGCCGGTGAGGCTTTGAACCAAGGGAGGGCAGAGTCACAGCGAAAGACAGCAGGAGGGGTTTTTATAGGTCTTAGGTGGGATGGAGAAACTGTAGGGGAGAAAATTTTAACAAGGAACTGGAACTTATTTTTCTGGCCAGGCTGGAACTTACTTTTTCTGCTCAGGCTGGCGTCAGTCGGAGATAGGGGTTTATCGCCCCGGAACAGCTACCTTTACCTGGGACAACGGCTCCTCCCGCATGCCTGAGTGTAGCTGCTGCCTGACCCGACAGAGCCATTGGCAGAAGCATGGAGGGAACTGGAAGGGATGACACCCAGTGAAATAAGTCGGAAGGAAAAAGAAAAATACCGCGTGGTCTCACTTATAGGAGGAACATGGGGGATCAAGGAAAAATAATGATAATAACATCAAAACAACAAAATAAAGCACAGCAAAAAATATATATAAATAAACAGACAACTACAAAACAGAGACATTCTGCAGGGAAGAGGGAGGGATTAGGGTCAAGGCAGGGACGGGAAGAGCACAGGGGACTGTGGTGACGGTGCACAGGTGAACTGATGGTGGGAATTCTATGGAGACTACAGCTAGAAAAGAAACAGCAATCAGAAATGAGAAACTAGGGACATTTATAGAAACATGGATGGAACTAGAAGAAAAACAAGTCAGAAGGCAAGAGAAAAATATCGGATGGCTTCACTATTAGGAGGAATATGAAAGAACAACAACAACAATAAAGAATAAGCTCAAGGAATT
>JAGFMF010011641.1:422089-443296 GCA_019455555.1 Galemys pyrenaicus | reverse complement strand
ACAAGGGACTGAGGTGATGGTGCACGGGTGAAATGGTGGTGGGTACTCCCTGGGGACTACAAATGATGTCAAATATAATTAATAATAATAATAAAAAAGCAAACATTGTAAGAAAAAGAAATAAAAATTAAAAAAACAACAACAGCAACTTACTGGTTTACATGGCCTTGGATTTTTATCTACCCTCTTAGAAGTTGTGACTTTTAGGGCAGAGCTATTTTGAATTTTATCTTTATGGTTTAACAGAGAAAATTTAATGGGCTAGGATAAAAATTTTTCTTCTTTTTATAAACTTTTTTCAAGCACTAAATGGAAGATTCTTTTGCAAATTCTTGGCAAGTTCATTATATATTTACATTCCATAGCCTTTCCTGTGTTTATTATTCACGCTATCAAGTTTATGAAACTGACTGTTGCCTTCACAAGGTGTATATTTCCTGTCTCAAATTAGGAGTTTTTATGCACAGGTTTCAATGCTCTTTAGAGTATCTTCCCCTCGCCTTTATCCTTCCATCCTGTAGACTGAGATTTGAAATGGTTTCTTCAATGCACAAACCTGGTGTCTTTTTGAAAATCCATCACCTTCAGGTTCCTCCAGCCCATGCTTCTAGCTGTCCAACCACCCCCAAAACACTTCCCTTCCAGTCACTGCCAACAATTTGTAGCTGCAGAGGAATCGATGAGTTATCCGAGCTGTGTCTATACTTTGCTCTCCTCTCCATCAGGCATGTCTCTACTCTCTGGATCCTGCTCCTCCTGTGCATTTTGAGACACAGCTTACAAGTGTCCTTTCCCACCAGGTCCTGCCCTACCCTTTCTCTGGGCCCCCAAGGAGCTTGTTTATAGCCTGATGTTGTCAGGAAACGTTACTCATGAGGTTTCCCCCTCTTCAGATCTGGAGATTCCTCACACTGAGACTCGCTTCTAAGTCCCAGCTTGGAATGCACTCTGCAATCCTTAACTGATCCTCAATAAATACTTCTTGAATAAATGGTTCTTATCTATTTACTAAACTTGTCTACAAAGGGTGTCTCCTACCTATTTTATTCTCAAACTAATTTCCTAGTTTATAGGTTTCTGCTCCTTGCAATGGCACCCACTGGGGGACCAGCACATCATCACCTGGGGTCTTGCTAGAAACTCAGGCTGGACCCACCCAGACCCGCAGGGCGGAATCTCCATTCAGTAACCTCCCCAGGGGAAGCTGTGCTATAGACCACTGAAAGTAATGCAAGTTTATTTCTTTTAAAATAATTCTGTAACAGATTTAAGACCCTTATTTCCTGAAGTCTATTATACTATCAGCTAATTTTTAAAAAGTTTTTGCTAAAACTCTAGCATGCATGCAAGTTTTAGTTGTAATTTTTAATGAAAGGTATTCATTTTTATTTACACTTGATACTAGGACATACTTGTTGGTAGAAGGGCCACAGGGTCAGAGGTCCAGTGAAATGGAGTCACAACAGAGGACTCAGGAGTTCCTTGTAGAAGGGGCTTAAGGAAGAGCAGCTGGTTGGGAGAGGGGGCAGAGAGACATGTCTTGAAATTTTATCTGTGACAAGGACACTCTAGAGTTTTTCTAAAAATTAGCCACATTTTATATAGGCTTGAGGGTAGATCAGATGTCCCTAACAAGGATGTCTTAACTTCCTTGCTTTATTTCCTTATAAAACTCCATCCAGTCCAACAGCAAATCCTCTAGATGTGCCCTTGGGAATCCTTCCAGAACATGCCTACTACTCATCTTTCTCGCTGCCTCTCTAACCCGAGGCACTTCCAGCTTCACCTGAGTTCTTGCAGCAGCTTTCTGTTGACTCCCTACTTCCATCCTCATCCAATAGCCTACTCCCTACCTGGGTGCCAGGCCATGCCCTCTGCTGCTCCAAAGCTGCTGCTGCTGCTGCTGCTGTCTCACTCTGAAGGACCGTGAAGTCCTCGCTATGGTCTGGAAGGCCTGTCCCTTGCCCTTTACAGGTGATGCTTCTTTCACTTGTAAATTCCTTCACATGGGCTTCCTGACTGTTTTTCGTCTTGTCAGCAATAATGCTGCCCCAGGGCCTTTGCACATATTTTTACCACCCTGGAACTTTCTGAATGGGTTGTACCCTCTTTCCTTAGGTTTCTCTGAATATATGAAGTGGTAGAGCTCTTCCCTGACCACATTTCCCTTCCACTCTCCCCATTCACTGTTTCTTTTTATCTCTTTATGCTTTCTGTTGCACCATTCCTGATACAGCACATATTTGTTATTTCACCTATTTTTATCTCTTTCCATTAAAACACATCCTTTTGTTTTGTCTACTGTTGTATTTCTAGTGCCCAGAACAGTCCAGCATACAATAAGTGCTTAATAAATGTTAATTGAATGCAGAAACAAATGAGAAGATAGAGGGCCATCACTGAGCGGGTGTCACTTGTGATTATTGGGGAATGAATCGAGTCCATCAGCTACAAATGTTCAACAGACTCGAGTCTGTTACCTACATGTCACATTACCTACAAATGTTCAACTCTTTTTAATGTCGCTAATAAGCTACAATAGTGTCAGCTCAGTAGATATTTCCTTGTTAATGTCAGTCTGATACTCCGGACACTACACGAGCGGTAAGAAGAACAGAGACTTCTTAAATGATCATTACTGTTCATTCTCATTTATGATTATATCCTCTTTGCTAATGCTCTCCCCCTCCCAATTTTCCTTTTTAGACAGTACATAACACTAGGAACTCATGAGAGATTTGCTTCAAGTGGAAGGTTTCTGAAGTGTCCCAAACCTTGAACATAAACCAGGGGTCACCAAGCTTTCTTTCAAAAAAGGTACACAGAAAATATTTTGGAGCTCCCTGGTGGCACAAGGGTTTGGGCGCCGCACTGTGGGGTTTCCACAGCCACTGCAGCGTGAGTTCGATCCCCAGCCAGGGAGGGGACCCACATGGCGCAGCAGACCTCTTCTGCCTCACCCACTGGTCCCCTCAGCAGTGTATCTCAGTCTCTGCCTACTCCCCACTCTGTCTCTGGTGAATCCTCTGACCCCCCGCGCCTTTGGCTCATACCCTAGCTTTTGTATGCATAAATAAATAAAATCTTTAAAAAAAGAAAATATTTCTACCTTCGAGGGCAACCTATGGTCTTTGTTGAGACTCCTCTGCTAATAGTGAAAGCAGGCATAGACCATACTGAGATGTGTGTAGCTGTGTTACAACAAAAGTTTACAAAAGCATGTCTGGGCTTTGGCACATGGGCAGGGCTGCTGGCCTAATGCAGTCCTTTATTTCCAGGAATGGTGTCTAATACCTAGATGAAGTACAGAGATATCCATTGAGTAAGTGGATATATAGGCTCTAAGACAAATTCACTGGTTAGTTTAGATCAGACACTGCTAGTTACAGGTGGAGTGCTTGGTGCTGGATCCCTCCATGGCCCAGGAATTTGAGGTTCTGAGCTTGACAATGAGGGACCTGTAGCCAAGGGAGTAGAATTTCATATTACCACTTCTAAGACATATTTCTTCACAATTAAACTTCTTTCAAGTCAGGATATGTCTTACAACAATATCAGAAGCACATTTCCTTTTCAGTGGTGCACAAAATAATGTGTCTCATGGTTGTGTTGAGAGATTTGATCTTGGACTTGAAGACAGAAGGTAATTCTCACTTGCATTTTCAGATCAGAGAATGAATGGAAAAGAAATAGTCACCTAAGCAAGAACTATACTGTTTGTGGGCTGCTAATTGTTATGGGCTGATGGATTGTTAGTGGCATCTGAGTCTTATGTGCAAAGGTCATTTATTAATTGCTATGACTTCCAAGTTGATAGGAACATTCATGGCAAAATGATAAATGATGAAAAATCAGTAGGGTTTCATGGTTTGGACTGGAGGGACTTTTAAGAATTGAAGAGTCACGGGCATCCCTGGTGGTGCAAGAGGTTGAGAACTGCACGGTGGAGCTTCCCCAGTCACAGCAGTGCAAGTTCGATCCCTGGCTAGGGAGGGACCCACAGGGTGCAGCAGACCTCTCCTGCCTCCCCGCTGCTCCCCTCAGCAGTGTGTTTCAGTCACCCTGCCTGTTCTGTTCCCCACGGTCTCTGTTGAATCCTCTCACCCTCAGCACCTCTGGCCTGTACCCCAGCTCTCATATGCATAAATAAATAAAAAATCTTTAAAAAAAATTTGAAGAGTCAGGTAGCATAAGGCTAAAATGAAAAGCAGCACTCTTTGCTGTACTCTCTTCCCTCACAAGTCCCTGGGTTTTCTGGACACTTCTCTGTGAAGTCTCTAAATAGACAAATGGCAGATGTGCCCCAAACCCCATGCTTACAAAACCACTGTTAATACAAAGGTTAATATAAAACAATGCAAAAATAATATGAACTATACTTTTTCGTACCATCACTATCAGTATCACCTTCATTTCACTGGAGGGGTTTTCTCACATAGTAACCTTTATGCGTGACATGACTTCATTTATAAAACTATCATTCTTCACCATTAGCTAAGCTTTCAGCGTTTTTAACTGGATGGTGGTACTTTCTTTCGACATTTCCGTAAAGGAGACTTACTTTCTCTTGGACAGAAGAAACTCTTGACTAATTTTTACCCTTGTTCTCTTCAGAGTGCTCCTCTAGCTGCAGTTCTGCCTCATGACGTCCCTTGCGACTCCCCAGCGCCTCAGCCTCTTCAGTTTGAGGCCTGTGATTTAGCAGTCCCAGCTGCAGGCCCAGGGAAATCCGCGGCCTGCTTCCCCTACACCCACACTCGGAGTCCAGGCCGAAGGAGGCCTCGACCACCTGGGCCTCTGAAGTCAGACCCCGCGTGGGAGCTGATGAGAGCGACAGGAGCCATTTTCCATTTCTGACCTCCTGAGAGGGGCCTGGCGCAGAGACAGGGAAGGCGCGCCTTTACTGGGTGTTCCAAGCGCCCAGGAGCAAACGTGGGTGACTAATAACAAGTATTTCACTAACTGATCACAAAACAAGCAGGCCTGGGTTCCCCTGTTTCCAGTAGTTATAATGAGCTGTGTTTGAACATAAAAACATGTGGCCTCGCAAAGCACCCCCAGCCTCTTCCTCAGGCCCAGAGCAGAGCAGAGCGTCCCCACCCCAGCCGCTGCGTGGTGCTGCCTCCCTCCCATCTCTGCATCTGCTAGGAGGCTTTGTGCTAGGAGCACATTCTATTTGGGAAAGTTTTCCGCAGCGCTTGAAAAACAGGAAATTGGCATCTTTGTGGGTCGTAAATCAAAGTTGGGTGGAAAACCCCTTCTCCAGATTCTCCGGGGTCTCCAGTGCCACCTCGGCTCTGCCCTGCCTTGGGAAATAAATGCAAGGGGTCTGAAGCCACTTCAGCCGCGTTAAAAATATCGCATAGCTGCACACAAGCTCTAAGTGTAGACTCAGCGCATGGAGACCTCATCTGGGTGCAAAGCTCTCCACATAATAAGGCAGTAGAGTGACAGTTTCAATGACGAGGGAAATTGCTCTTATTGTTACCTGGCTGATCCCAGACTAGGTGCTTTATTTTTTTTTAATCAGTGCTATAGTCTCATCACACCTCCTTTACAAAAATTTTTCTCCCTCCTTGTGTTCATACTTTTTTTTTTAAGATTTATTTTTTATTCATACAAGAACTGGGGTACACACCAGAAATGTGGGGGATGAGAGGGTCCACCAGAGAGTGGGGAATAGGACAGGCAGATGGACTGAAATACACTACTGAGGGGAGCAGCAGAGGGGACAGGAGAGGTCTGCTGTGCCATGTGTGTCCCTTCCCTGACTGGATTCGAACTCGTGCTGCAGTGGCTGTGTTTTGCTTCATAGTGCGTTGCTTAACCCACTGCACCACCAGGGAGGGCCCCTTGCGTTCATACTTCTGTCGCTCTTGACCCTGTCTTCTGACAGTGATTTCCCGTCTGAGAATCTCCCTGTTTTCCAGTTTCCCACGACTCACGTCTCAGTGATCACTTATTGTCATGTGTCAAAGCAGCATCCACGTGGAAATAATGCACCTTCCATAAAGGTCTCTGTGGCCAGTAACAATTCAGGCACCAGGGTGCAGGATAAAGCGCCTGCATTGAGTGTTGAAAGTAAAATGAGACTGTCCAAGTTCCCTTTATTTTAAAATGAAGCAAAGCAAAAATAAACAGAGAAAGTGAGAAAGCAAGAGCCATTGACCCACACTTTTCTTACTTTCATGGCTGGTTACACCAAGTTGATTTTTTTTTTTTTAAGATTTATTTATTTATACCTACAAGAGCTGGGGTACAGGCCAGAGTCCTGAGAGGTAAGAGGAGTCACCAGAGACAGAGTGGGGAGCAGAACAGGCAGACTGATTGATAAACACTGCTGAGGGGAACAGCCGGCGAGACAGGAGAAGTCTGCTATGCCATGTGGGTCCTCTCCCTGGCCGGGGATCGAACTGGCGCTGCTGTGTTGCAAATGCTTCATAGTGTGGTGCTCAACCCACTGCACTACCAGGGAGGCCCAAGCTGATTATTCTTAAAGATGTGAAATACTCACATGATGATAATATGTTCTATTGCCATCTATCAGATAGACATTTCTATCTGTCTATGTGTCTGTCTGTGCGTCTACAGCTCAATGAAGTTGAGAAAAGGGAGGTTCATCCTAAAGAGTCTGGCAGCGTGAGATAAAATGAAAAGCAGGGCCTCCCTGGTGGTGCAAGGGGTTAAGCGCTACACTATGGAGCTTCCACAGCCTCCACAGCCACGGCAGCACCAATTTAATCCCCGGCCAGGGAGGGGACCCACAGGGTGCAGCAGACCTCTCCTGTGTCACCCGCTGCTCCCCTCAGCAGCGTGCTTCAGTGGATCTGCCTGTTCTGTTCCCTACTCTGTCTCTACTGAATCCTCTCACTGTACCCAAGTTCCTATATGCATAAACAAATAAATCTTTAAAAAAATAAAATGAAAAACAAACACGGTTAGCAATTCGTCTCTCCCGTATTTGTATTTTGTTTCACAGATTTTGCACTAGTTCAAGTGAATTACCTGGCTCAGGGAGGCCCTGGGAGCCGGGTTTGCATCCCAGCCTTGCCACCGATGAGTGTGAACCTGGGAGCAAATGTAAAGCACAGAAGCTGTAGTTTCCTCATTTTGTCTCAACATGGGCATTCTCCCCTCGCAGGTCCTCATGGCGATGAAAGGAGACACTTTAAACAGGGCTTGGCGTTTCTGAAGGCCCAAGAGTTGATCATCATCCTCATCCTTGTTTGCAAAAAATGGCGCTGGCCATGAGTGGGGGCGTGTTCACCCACATTTGGGGTGCCTGGCGGTCCAGCTTAGTGCTGTGAGGGCTCCTCTCCCTCTCCCCCTTGCCTAATCAGGCTCCTTTAAGGGGGTGGAGAGAGTGCGCCAGCTCTGGCGGGCACACCCCAGGGCGCTTGGCTGGGATCCAGGCCTCACAATGGTCTCGGGAACTTTTGACACTCAAATAACACAAGGCCACAAGGCAGAGGCAGAGGGGAAATAAAACCTGTTACAGTAACACTCAGGGGCAAGGGACACATGTGTTTCCACACTTATTTATAGAAGCTCATTCCACCTCTGTAGCAGAGAGCTTTTGACAGTCCTAATTTATTTCTGGGGAAAATCCTGGGGACAAGACATTTTTTGATAGTGAGGACTTTAGTAACTGGACTGATAGCAATGGAATGTGGGCCAAAATGACAAACACGAACATTTTCTCTTCATAAACATGATTGCTTTGGATTTGCATCATCCCTTGTAATGAATATATGGAGGAAATATATTTCCTGAATAATACCGTGATAAAATAAATAGAAAAACTACTAATTAAATTGAGGTATGAAAAAATGAGGGAAGCTCTTCAAGTTACCACAGATCAGGGCTAGGACTTGGGGAGGCAGCGGCATTGTGGTGACGCTGTGGAGATGTTTCACAAATGAAGGTGACCCCCAAGTTCTCCCTCACAAGGCTCAAAGGGTGTTTGTGTTGTGGATATTCTAAAGCACTGGGGAGTCAACCCTTGTTTTAGATGTCAGTGGTTTTGATTGAGCTTGTCCAGACTCCTGTTAAGGTCAAGAAAATTTCAGGGTTTTGCTGTCATCGTTAAAGATATAATCTGTCACCATGGCTTCTTTTGAATTCTAAATAAAATGCTGAGTTAGCGGAATGAACGTGGGCCTGGCGGGTGCTTTCAGGAAGGCACTGTAGTGAAGTGGCTATGGGCTTGGGGACTGGAAACAGACGGAACTGTTTGTGACCTCACTCTGTCACTGACTAGCTGTAGAATTAGGGAAGTAATTTGACTCATGTAAACTTCAGCTGCCTTCATCCTAAGATTGGCTTGTTGTAAGGATTAAATGAAACCAAGGAGGCCCTAAAATATAGTAGCTTCAGTAAAAGCAGTCCCTTTCTCTCTCACCCGAGTCTGGTCGTGCATACTGTGCCACCAGGCCATCAGGGCCCGGGTTACTTCCGTCTTGTTTCTCCTTAGTCTCCTGGGTCTCTGTCCAGAACTGAGCCCAGGCAGGGAAGAGGATGAGAACCAAAGTCCACGGAAAGTGGCGTATCTCTAAGTTTACCAAAGGCTGAGAAGTTGCTTTTGTCCTTTCTGCTCACATTCAGTTACCATTGACCCTTCTTAATCACAAGATCACATCTCAAACAAAGCAAGAGCGATGGAAAATGGAGCCTTCAACTGGGTAACCACATGGCCGGGAAAAAAGGAGGAAGGAGACTAGGGTCAGTGTGAAGCACACTATGCCTATAGCACACAAGTGCTTTAAAACAGATGCCATTATTTTCATGAACTATTTCTAGTATGTTCTTTGGATGCATGTCCTCAGCTGGCTCAGACCCTGGAACATAGTAGATGCTCAATTAATACTTTTCAGGTGAGCCACTGAATACATAAACAAGTTGTTTTCTTCCAGTTGAGATATTATTATGGATGCTGTGGGTTTCTCCAGGGCAACCACTATGATTTGTTTTCTTTGGTCAGATGGTCGGGTGAGCTGGGAGGAAGACCCAGGAGAGCAGATCTTCCCCAGAAGATCCCCTTTAACCAAGTTAACCATTTTGTGCCTCAGTGAGGAGGTGGACATCAGGGACCAGAACCCCTACCACTGTCAGCCGCCTCCTACCACAGTAGGAGCTGCTCGAGAAACAGTTTTGAATGAATGAATAGAACTTTTCAAAAAGTAACCACATTTCCTTTTTCAGAATGTCAACCCGCCTGTTTGTAGGGATGACTTGGCTTAACGTGTTTCGCAGGCTGTCATTTTCCCCCATGTCATATGTGAGTATTGAAATAAGCCATGTGAGTCCATGTGATAGTTTAGCCCTCTGGAGCTGCCTGGTGGGGCTGGCCAGGATCTCACGGATATAAGAGGCTCCAGTGCCGCAGGTTTTCCCTGGAAGGCAGAAGGCGCTTTCTGTAGTTTTGGCCGCACTGACATCTTGGATTGTCAGTTCTGGAGGGTCACTGCGGTGACCTTGCCCGTCTACAAAGGAGGCGGCAGCAGGAGGTGGCCCTCTCACTGGAACGGCACAGTCTCTAATATAGTTGCTTTCATTTTTGGATACTTCAACTGATGCTTTTTCTTCATATTGTGCCCAATTCTTTCCTCCCTGTATTATCTACCCGCCAATATCACATCACGGAGCTCAGGCCTTATCTCCTTCCCCGACCCCTTCTGATGGACGCTGAGCACCTTGCTCTAGTAGAGGAATGCCCCTCCCCCCTCCTCCCTTCTGCGTGCTCAGATGGGAGCATCTGAGATGTAATCATCCTGAAGGAAGCTCATCAGGAAACAATCCCCATGAGACTAGAGCAGGAGTCACATTAGAAATCTGGGACTCGTGGGGCCTCCCTGGTGGCACCATGGGTTGTGCGCGGCACTGTGAAGCCTCGGCTGCACAGCAGCGCGAGTTCGATCCCCGGCCAGGGAGGGGACCCACATGGCACAGCAGACCTCTCCTGTCTTGCCCACTGCTCCCCTCAGCAATGTATTTACTTGTTCTGCTCCCCACTCTGTCTCTGGTGATGCCTCTCACCTCCCATGACTCTGGCCTGTACCCCAGCTTTTGTGTGCATAAATAAATCTTTAAAAAAAAATCTGGGACTCAGAAATGGGGTCTTCTGACTTTGATGGGGTGTCCAGGATGGGGAGCGTCAGCCAAGAAGGCTTCAGTGAATCTGGCTGGAGTCCGCCAGGCTTGGGCAACAGGGAGCGCAGCAGCAGAAGGAGCAGGTCACGCGCGCGGCAGGTTCTCAGGTGACTGGCCGCGCTGGGTGCAGAGGCTGGCAAGGGGCAGGGCTGCGACCCGGAAGTCGGGTTGTCGTGATGGGGGTGTTTTTTTCCTCCCCTGAAGAGACCAGGCATCAGAAGACAGTAAGCAAAGAAGTGACATCAGCTGTGAGGTACAGATGCCAAGTGGCAGCTGAAGAAGTTGGTGGCTCAGGAAGTGACATTCACAGTGGTTGAGATGACTCTGGGGACCAGCTCAAGGCTATTGCATCATTTCAGCTGAGAATGCTGAGCGCTTGAGCTAGAGCTGCAGGGAAAGGGAGGGGTGGACTGATGTGAGGAAGAACTAGGCGTGGGGGGCCCCATACAGGGATGCCGTGGAAGAGGGGGAGGTGCATGAAGAAAAGCTGATGAGGGTCTTGGGGAAACTGGGGGCTTCAGAGTCTGTCGCTAAAGTTCTGGGAGTCCCTGACTCAGCCTTGCTGGGCAGGGTTTCTCCCATGCGAGTGGGGGTGATGGAGGTGTCAAGGGGGGTGGCTGCTGATGGATCGGTGCTCTCCTGTGCTAAGAGTTAGAAGCAATGGGGTGCCAGCACTTGTCCCCTCAGAAGATGGACTCTCCCCTCCCTTGGGTCCTTCCCCAGGACAGTCTCCGAAGGAGTGTGCCTGGGAGCGGCCTGGTCCGCGCCCCGTCAGGGGAAGCCTGGGGTCCCATCCACGCGGGCACCAGATCATGCGAGGTGCGTGTAAGGCCCAGCACACCAGACTGTACAGGTTTCTCCATCGTTTTCCATCGAACTCACTTCAGGAACACTAGGCCATTGGCCTAATTATACCTCCTTTGCCTCTTTCCTCCTTTCCTAGTGACAACACATCGGGCAACATTTCATCGATTGGTGCTTAGCTTAGCTTCTCTACAAACAAAACCACAGTCAGCCCGACATCAGTCACTGAGTTACTGATTCCCAACTTAACATAAAACGAATGCCTCTGTGAAACAGTTAAAGTTTTGCGAGAATATTTATTTTGAGTGACTAAACTATCCACTTCCTGTTCAGTGTTCAGGAAAATTGGTCTTTATTATTCCAGGGAAATGTCAAGATCGCTAAGTATCGTAGCATTTTGACCTGTGTTATGTTGAACAAACTCTCCACATGTTTCTCATAAAAATATACATCAGAGATGGCTTCAAACTGAACGTCAAACTTAGTTAAAGGTACAAACCTCTTCAAAGTTACTGTGAATATCAGATAGAGCAATCAAATGCACATCAGCGTGAGCTGGTTTTTTCCTAGAGGCTGCCTCTGCTGATGGATTTAGCAACTTTGTGAGTGTTATTCTAAGTGATGGAAGTTTGGTCTCTGCCTTCGTCAAAATGACCTCCCCTGGCTGCTGCCTGGAGTTCTGGAAAAACTCCATTTCCACCAGTTTTTTTTTTTTCTTCAATGTCTATAAGCACTTAGGAAAACATTAAAAAAAATGACACCCTATCTTTTGCTTGACCTGCGTTATGATTCCATGGCTATATACACATAAAAGAATTTATCAAACTAAATACTTTTCTGTTTGGAAATTATGCTTCAATTAAATATGAATACATATTTTTATGTCCCATGGAATGTCAGCAAGAATACTTCTTTTTTAAGTTCTTCCTAGTGAGAGGTTGACAGGGAATCAGTGTTTTGTAGACTATTTAGTTGTTTAAAAATCTTAGCTTCATAACCCGCTAGCCCCTACATTCCTTGATATCTTTTGGTAGGAGCCTAAGAAAATTAAGTGCCCGCCTGGCAAGGGGTCATTACCCCTCGTGTTATCCTGGCAGGTCTGGGAAGGGCAGGACAAGGGAAGGTAGGGGTGGGAGTGGGGAACTGGTCAACCTGTTTCAAAAGCATTGTTATGATCCGTGGCTCCTGCACTGTTCTGTAATAGAGGTAATTGTTGATGTCCAAACTGGATTTGATAGGTGTTTTGTTGCTTTAAACAGCTTCAAAGCTCATGGTGTGGAAGGAGACTAATTTCTGGAACACAGGTTTATTACTTTTTAAGGGTTAAGCTCCAGAAAGAGTAAAGGCTTTTACGTTTCCCAGTGACTGATATTGGTATATTTAATGGCCACCAAAGGCCTGGTTTTCTCTACTATCTTCTTTTGGAGCAAATCCCTAGAGTCACCTGGTTAGAGACAGTGTAGTATGGCATTTAAGACTGAGGTCTTGGAGTCAACTGTCTGGGTTTAAACCCCTGCTCCTTCATGGACATGACGTTGAGTAAGAAGCTTTAATGTGAATAATAACTGATAGGCTGTTCTAGGACGAGTTGAGTTAAAAAAAAAAAAAAAAACAACACTCGGGAAAGTTTTTAAGGCATAGTAAGCACAATCAAAAAAGTCAGAGACATAAGGTTTTTCTGCCAATCATGTGTCATAATAAATGTCCTTTTTTCTTCGTGGGTAGATAGATCTAGATGCACAGATGGAGTTTAATGCTGCCAGTATCCAACTAAGGAAAAAGAACCAGAAGGAAAAGTATCTACTCCTGTGGAATTCTTTTGACTCCTTTCCTAGTCGAATATCTTAATTCCTTAAAAGCTTTAGTGTCTGAACCTCCCTGGTGGCACAATGGGTTAGCAACACACTATGAAGCAGCCACTACCCAGGGAGGTGACCCACATGGTACAGCAGACCTCTCCTGCCTCGTCCGCTGCTGCCCTCAGCAGTGTGTTTCATTCAGTCTGCCTGTTCTGCTCCCCACTCTGTCTCTGGTGAATCCTTTCACCCCTCCCCCTCACTCCCAGACGCACCTCTTGCCTGTACCCCTGTGCTTGTATGCATAAATAAATAAAAGGTTTAGTATCTGATAGAATGAAGACACCATAAAAACTTTTAAAAATTATCAGGCTGGGCATATCAATTTTTATTGAAATACTGAAAAAAATTCCATTTTGTTGAGAAATTCCTGGCAAGAACTGACATGACAATATGCATTTCACTGATACAGTAAGAAAACGTCAACAAGTAACTGACTTCACACTCTAAACATCGCACGGGTCAGACCCAAGGTGTCTGCTGAAGATCTGCCACACAAATATCCAGACATTACAGCGTGTATGTTTACAAACACAGGCCAACTACAGTTAACCAGGCTAAGCCCAAAACCTTTTATTTGAGTCTGCTTTCCTAATAAATCTTGCTGTCGATAACGCAGTTGCTAAGGAAAAGTCTGGTTACAAACGGGTTAACAATTAACACTAGAGCAATTTTATTTGCCATCTTGGATGGACCACAGACAGTCTCTGTGGCGTGTTCCTGCTTATCAGCTTGTCCTTGATGTCACCAGTTACGTGGGTGTCACTCCGTGTTGCCCGTCATCCTAATTGTTCATTCGCATGGTGCAAATAACCAGTCAGCAATAGAATCAATAGTTGATCTTTTATAGGTTTACTTTCGGTGGGGGTTACTGTGTATTTAAAATAAGAAAACATGGACTTTCGAATCAGTGTATTTGGGATTTTTGCCATGTTAAAGACCCTCCAAATAACTGGCCCTGTAATCTCTCTGTCGCCTCCACCCGTGTCCCGCACACCTGATGGACCCATTTCACCTTCTGGTCAACTTGGCCTTGCATAGGGAGAACAGCGACCTGCCGTTCTAGTAACACAGCGGCTCTGGACTCAGACCCGCTGTTTCCCATCATCCTTTGAGTCGGGAAGACAACACTGGTGAGACTTTGCATTGGGAGCTGTCAATGCCCAGCTACTGTGTACCCTTCAAGTGGACAAGTATTAGAGGTGATTATTAAAAATTAAAAATATCAAAATAATCCTCTTTGTACACACAGAAGTAATAACTAATATCTTTGGTATCCAACTTACAATGCTTGGAAAGGAAAACCAGTTGAGATTCCACCCTTGTGAAACTTGCTTGAAAACGGAGGAAAGCTACTGGGTCACACAATTTACAATAGATATTAAATAAACTACAGTGAGAATGATGAAGATTTACAGACATTTAATCAAGTGAATGATTTTAATTCATGAAGACCCTTCTATGTTCCTGAACTATGCTCACTAACTTGAAAACATGCTACAGTAAACACATATATTTGGTTTCTTCAGTCTTGGCTATATCTTATACAAAGGTGAAACCAAGGAACAATAAATTAGCATCATAATTGTCTACAGTTGAAACTATGATGTACAATATAAATAAACTATTCAAAAGCTAGAAACATTTATGAAAAAAAATTAGGGGACTATCTCCGAGATACTTTTATTTTTTACAGTTTCTACAAGTGATTGTGCCGCCAATAATCTCAAAAAAATGAGCCTAAATGAGATTCCTGGTCTTGATTTTAGTGTCTCACGACATACAATAATTAAGTACTGTTAAAAATAATTACCAATCAGAAAAATAACATTAAGGAAATTACTGCTTAGCTATTTTGTAATATTACAGCTCCCCCCTCCCCCCACAGGACCTAAAGAATGTAAACACTATATTTTATTTGACTTTAAAGTTTTAATACTTTATTTTAAACAAATGTTGTTCCACATCCGCACAGCTACCTTTTAGAATTGTGAAATAAGGCAAGACTTCCATACCTGTGGCACTGCGTGTCAATAATACTGATACTGTCGTTTGGAGAGTTTGTTTTGCAATTATTTGTACTCCAATGTTTGTTCTATAGCAGACTTTGGTCTATGGCTTAGAAAGGTCAGTATCACTCTCTTCCTTTCCCTTTGGGGGAAGATTTGAATTGCTATAATGTCTTTCCAGACCACATGGAAAAGCCATCGTTGCCCTTCTACGTTCAGGGGATGTTCGTTCTCAACAAGAGCAACCCACCCACCCACCTATCAGCTCATCCTGCTTCTCTTTGCATAGCTTAACATGCTTCAGTTTTGTCTCAACTACTTAGCACTGTGACTATTTGACACCCCAGCAAACTAGGCTTAATGTTTTATTTTGAAATGAACAACAAACTTTGATGGTTAAAAAGACAGATGTGCCCTACCTAACAAGCCATTCGGCCAGAAAGTGTTATGAGATCCAACAATGCCAAAGCCACATTTCAGTAACAGCAGAAATAAGGTCTAACTTGCTTTAGCTACGAAACACTTGCTTGAAGTTTGTAGTCATTTCCGTTAATAGTAATTAATGCTTATATAAGATCAGAAGAGGGATACTGCCTGCTTTTTTGTTTTTTTAAACATTATGAACACATGACAAAACAAACCAGAACAAATTTTAAATGGCAAGCTAACATATTCGTAGACTGTTCTTATTAGTGTTTGCAGGTCTAAGACACAGACATTCAAAATTAGACTTCTGATGAGTGGTGGAGCTACTAGTAGGTGTGGCTAAGCACAAGTCCTTAGTACAGATTCCATGATCAAAGGTGCTGGGTCCTTGCAAGGAAGAGGGAAGGACTATCATAGGTGCAGCTGATGGATCTGGAGAATTGTTTCAGTTCAGTTTTACCGTGGAGAAATTCTGTAAGCTCAATTCTCCCGCTGTGTAATAAGCTTAATTAACAACACAAATCAGTCCCTAAATTTCTTCACAGCGGAGATCGGTTTTACACATACAGGAATTGTTCTGTCCATTTTTCATTCTGACATGGTGTCGGTATCCATCTGTGAGTTCAATCTATTCCATGACAATGTCTTTCACGAGGAATCCTTCGGGGATGTGAAGCCTTTGATTCACAGTTTGCAATACAAATACCCTGATACATCATTTATTTGCTATTAAGTATTTGATTATTATGCCTTTTTAAATTCATATCTTTAAACCAAGTTTTTCATTAGTGTCGCTCGGAGCAGTTCAGAGTATTTTTGTTTTCCTTTCTCCTTCTTCTTTCCCTCCCCCACCAATCTCTTTTTGTTTTGAAAGTAGAGCTCCTCGGGGTTGTGACTTAAGCTCTTTTTGCATGCAACATTTCGATGAGGAGGTTATTATAGGGCACATCCCCGTTCAGGTGCTTGTAGTAGAGGTATTCTTCAGCCTGCATGCTGATGGCCCGGATTTCCGGTAGCCGAAGAAGAAGCTGCCCAAATTTCTCTGTTTGCTGTGGGTAGTTGCACATTGTATAGTCCAGCAGGGCAGCGTTTACTTGTTCCTGGACACCTTCCACCAGCTGTAAGTTCTCCAGGTTTTTGACATCTGGAATAAAAAAAAAAGAAAGGGCACGATATTTCAATGGCATTTTAATTTCTATTTACCACAGCAGTGTGTTCAGGAATGGATGTATTTTCCTCCTGACATAAAGCAGACTTTATGCTGCTGAATATTCAGTAAGCCCCACTCACCAAGCTTCCTGGGAAAATGATCACAAAAGAGCTTTAGAAGGATGTCTTGTTGAAATTCTGCATATACCTCAAATCAATTAGACACCAATGGATTTTGAGCAAGGTCAACTCTTTTCATATCATAAAAAGGAAAGGTTTGAGGATTCCTAAAGTAGAGGGATCATAATATATTGTCAGCAAATGAGTCCCTAGAGAAAGACCTATCTTAACCCAGTATATTGCACAATTCATATAATTCTGTATTAATTTTTCTGACCCAAGGTGAAATCTGTGTCCAGGGTCTGATGTAGTTAATTCTAATAAAAAGTGACAGGGTTCTTGTTTCTGTTTGACATTTTTTAAATGATTCTGAAAGACTTTGACTTGTCTAGCCTATGCTAATGAACCATCTGGTACACTCCAGTGACTGCCAACGGAATATTTGCTACTGGGAACTCTAAAATATATATCTCGGTGACTAATGATCTTTAGCAAATGAAGCCTTGTCCTTTCGGCAGAATACAAACCAGGGTGGTCAATGCCCTTTAACCTGAACGTGGTTTCTAATGTCTGATACGTCTCTTTTTCTTCGGGATCTGGGTGACTCATCGTTATGCCCAAGTCCTGATTTTTCATCTAGTTGTTCTAAGCATCTGTCCTAGGGTGCTTATAAATATTGAATGAGAGACATACAGAGTCAAAATGTTACAGGGCAGGGAGAGGAGCACCCCAGAACCCCCAAGCCTGCTTTCTTTGGGTTTTGCCATCCGCCACATTAAGACAAACACATAAAACCTTTAATAGAAAGGAACTTTAATGTAACTAGGGTATAATAAAGAAAGAATAAAGCATATAGTTACTAAGTTAAGCATTCAAAGTTACCCATTTCCTTGAGCTTAAAAGTCCAGCTAAATAGGATTGGCCCAAAGCAAGGCCCAAAAACTTGCCATACATCTAAAGGACCTTTCAGTAGAGACCCATAAAAAAGGGTCAGAAAGAGTTAGACAAATTTGGGAGGAAAAGAGCAAAATCAAAATCAAGATGACAGCTGCCATTGTGAACCTCCCCATGGGTCTCTCCCCCACATCTGTTCTAACCAGTCCAAGACCAAAAAGCAAGCACAGTTTCTTTACATGTCCCTCTGCTCCACGTGCCTCCTCCAGGTCTCCTTGCTGTTCTCCATCTTCCTTTTTCTTCCTTCTCTCCTCTCTGCAGAAATCTCCTTTTTCTCCTCAGCTCCACCCACTTAGGGCAGAACCAGGATTTTGAAACTTCCCCTTTTCCTGGGACCACCCTGTTACAATCCTGTGTGCCTGCAGTTGGGGCATTATAAGTGCCATTCCAGCGCGCGGGTAAAGACCCAGTCAGGCAAACCCATTTTATATTAGGGTTGCCCTGTAACAAAAATAAGACGGACTGACATACAAATACACACACAGACAACGAGTGAGGGAAAATGGTTATGCTGGAATTTCTCTTCTGGAGTTTATTTATGTTAACAGTGCAACTTTTAACAATGTGTATATAGAAGCCTCTGGAAACAAATATACAGATATGTGTGTGTATTTACATACATCAAGGCTAAAAGAGTAAACAGATGCAGGCACCCCTTATATCCCCAGCTTTATTTTATATTCAGTCAAAAATAAATAAGCCAGATTCTGAAAGCCACATAATACTGTAACTAAAAGGATAAATGTAATAGTTAATGGTTGCCATAGAGATTCATGTCCAATATTTTTGGCACTATACTGTTGCTAGCCTTAGTCTGCATGTATGTGCATGTCCATTTGGGGATCTTGAAATGCTTTTACAGTAAGGTTGCTGTACATTTGCTGTTGAACTGTCCGGGATGATTTCAGTGTTTACATTTTAAGCCATAACTTTGCATTAAACATGATTTCCCCGTATCATCCCGAAATCACTGCTCCAAATGAAAAGGAGTAAGAACCAGTAGTGAAACAGACACAGCATGAATGCCAGGTAGCACATCTATTTCAAAGTGAGATGGGAGAACCAAAAATATTTGGTTACTCATTAATGACTTGTACAAACATACACGTTACACGTCTTTGCAGCTCTGCCTCTTCTGGTAGCATTTAAACTGGCAGCTAAATTATTGCCTACTTGACATTTTATATACCCGACACTCATGGTTCATAAACTGTTTCCCATCTATCTTATTTAAGGTATTTTTTAGATTATTTAAAAATGTTTGTCAACATAGCGATAGATCCAAATTTACATTAGAGTAAAAAATCACAAAAGGTAAACAACTGGAAATACCTCCCACCTGGATCCAGGACATGGCTACGTCCCTGTCAGCCTTCCCTGTGCTGAATGTCACACGCAGTCAGGCTCCCTGTCTGAATATGAACATGGACCCTTCATAAAGCATCACAGCTCAAAGCAAGGATGATTAAAATATAACTCATCTGAATTTGGACAAATTTCTCAGTGCAGTTTCTCAGCTTGGATAGGACTAGGGAATTGAAAACAAAAACAGGCAACTTCCATTGTTATTGTGATTTAAATTGAATTAGAGAAAAATATTGAAATGGAGGATTTCAGGCTACAGTGGAAGATATTCTTACAGGCAAGAAAAGCTAACAATCATCACAGAGATTAACAGAGAATATATATGTAGGTCTTAACATAGTATAAGGGGCCTCCCTGGTGGCTCAAGGGGTTAAGCACTGCACTATGAAGCATCCACAGCCACTGCAGCACGAGTTCGATCCCAGCCAGGGAGCTGACCCACATGGCACAGCCCACCTCTCCTGCCTCACCCGCTGCTTCCCTCAAGCAGTGTGTTTCAGTAGATCTGCCTGTTCTGCTCCCCACTCTGTCTCTGACACCCTCTCACACCCACGCCTGTACCTCTGGCCTATACCCCAGTTCATGTATGCATAAACAAATACATATTTTAAAAACTATAGTACAAGATAAATGAAGGATAGTATTTTTAGAAAACTTTTTTTGAAACTTTCTTTTTCTGATGTATTTTTTTGAGAATTTACCCCAACATTCTGTGATGAGTTATGCTAATAAAAAAACACACACACACAAACAAACTGCTGACAATATAAAACAAAGGTTAGATCATAAGTTCTATTTTTGCTCCGTATTACTGCTGAGCGATCACTTATAGTCTTCCGATCAGCATTTATTAGATAATTTCTACGAATATTGGTCCAAAACTGGTATCTTTCTCTCTAAAGTTAAAAATATATGCAATTTTCTTTCGGTCAGGGAACTACATAAGTTTCCCATTTTTTGGCTATAGGTGTCATTTTCTCTAAAGTTCAGCAGAGTTTAGTACACATGACTGAATTTATTATCCATTAAGCCATTTCTTTGAATTTATCATTAAACACAACACAAGTAAAACTGCTAAAATTGCCCCAAAGATGCTTACTTGCTGAATGTCTAATGTTTCTCAGTCTATACAGGCGATTTATAAGTGACTTACTGCAGTTGATCCTGGTATGTAAGCTATAAAGTTAAAAAAGGAAAGAAAAGATTTTGATTGAATTACTCTCATTTATTTACCAGCAGTTCCTGGATCACTGCTCTGCTGACTGGCTCTTCTCTGCTGCCTGTCCCACCTCTGTGCTGCCACATTAACTGTTCTCTCTTCCCCCCACACCCACCAAGACTGTCTGTCCCTCGGGGCAAAGCCGAGGCACAGCCCAGGGCTCAGAAACTCTTCCAGTTAACGCTTGCTTTGTATTATTGAGGTATTTGCCTAAGATTAATGCAATTGTGCAATGATCTACCACATAAACTATGAGGCATCTTCCAAGCCAATTTCCTTTATTTTCCTAGTCAGAAACTGAGTTTCAAAATTTGATTTACTTGATCATTTCACAATATATGTAAATGAAACCATCATGCTGAATGTTTAAACTTACACAGTGATGCGTGCAATTATTCCTCAATAAAACTGGAAGGGAAAATGATTTATACCATAGACATCTCTCTGAAATAATGTTAAATGTAATAGTGTTTTCTATGTAAAAAGACTCTGGCTCTTTTTGTGACCTGAAAAATCAAGTCTTAATTTACATGTTTCGCCAGTGAAGATTTTCACTGGTCAGTTCGCTTTTAGGGAAAACATGCACACGTTTGGAATCAGGTCTTGGGCGCCTGATTCTCTTGTACGTCTGGAGTGACAGGCAGACACAGGTTTGTTCTCCACCCTGGTCAAGGACCTAAAAGCCACAGAGGGCCTCCCTGGTGGTGCAAGGGGTTAAAGCACAGCACTACGAAGCATCCGCAGCCACTGCAGCACGAGTTCGATCCCCGGCCAGGGAGGAGACCCACATGGCGCAGCAGACCTCTCCTGTCTCTCCTGCAGCTCCACTCAGCAGTGTACTTCAGTCTACCTGCCTTTTCTGTTCCCCACTCTGTCTCTCTGGTGAATTGTCTCACCCCCTGCACCTCTGGTCTACATACATACATACATCTTTTTTTAAAAAGCCACAGAGAAGAAAAGTACCTAAAGACAGACGATGCCACCTCTATGAAGACGTGGAATGATTTCTTTCATGTGATTCTCTTGTCTTTACTCTTTTTTTTTTTTTTTAAGATTTATTTATTTAGGCATACAAGCACTGGGGTACAGGCCAGAGGTGTGGGGGGGGGGTGAGAGGATTCACCACAGAGAGCAGGGAGCAGAACAGGCAGATCAA